>JAZHYW010026364.1:0-92649 GCA_037355805.1 Ixodes ricinus | reverse complement strand
TTTAATCTAAAATACACCTGCATATATCTTGATTCTCCAAATAAAGGGGGAAATTAGTAATGCTCCACAAGAAGCCGGACCCCTGTTTTTTGCGGTTTTTTTAGGTAAAAACGAGTATAGATTAGGTCAATTGTGGAACCTACGCTGAGTGGGGTACCCCACCACCCTCGCCCCCTTCAAACCACCTCCCGTCGTTTGAGGTGGCACGCATATTTTCGTTTCAAAACTGTGTGTTCCGTAGCATGGTCTCCGAGATTTTTGGCGCGCCGGGCTCTCCCGAGGCTGTTCCATTAGCCGGAAAAGTCTGAAAGAAAAAATGAAAAAAAGGTGTCCACGCACGTTGCGTTGCTTTTATTTGTTATCGGACCTGCTCGCTTGCTTGGGTAGCTTGGGCCTGCTGGCGCCGAGAGAGCATAGACGTGTCCCCCTCCCTGCACTACTCGGGCTTCTGTGTTGTTGTTAGAACGTTCTTCATTGGCCTGTTCTATATATATACTATACACACATATAGTGCACCCCTGTCGTCTGCATCAGTGCGGGCCTAAGGTTCCGCCATTGCCGTCGCGGCGGTCTGGGTGGGTGCTGGTCAGAGCGCCTAAGGCTGCTGCGAAGTCGTCCGCCGGGGCCGTCGTCAGTGTAGACGAACTTCACCAGCTTTGTCCACAGCAGGGAGACGATCGCCTTGTCACGACTGGTGGGCGGAATCCAATTGGCATATGTCGCCGGACGGATTCCGTCTGGGAGGTCCTCCAGCTTCGTTTTCCGAAGGCGAGCGTGGCGCTCGCACTACCAGACAACATGGGCAGCCGTCGCGGTCCTGCGGCACCAGCGACACGCCCCTCGTCGGGGTCGTCGCTGAAGAATTTATGGCGCAACGCCGGCGATAGGACAGTGTTGGTCGCGAGGCGGCGGATGAGGGTCTGAGTGCTCTTCGGTAGGTCATTCGGCATCGGAGGAGCAGGACGCAACAGCTCGTCCGAACGTCGCTCCCGTTCCTCACGGAGATGCCGTAGGGTTCTTCACCTTCGCTGTTTAGCAATTTCCTTGCCGGCAGACGGGTTGGCCGGGCCGGCTGAATCGCCAGCTGATCTGTAAAGTGCGTTCGGCGCGGACGCCATCTGTCAAACTGCTGCTCACGCCTCGATGTGGTCCCACTCGTTGCCGTCGATGCCCGCATTCGCCGGCACCCAGGAAATAGTACCTTGGGTGCTGAGCGTGTCTCGAAGTTCTAGGAACGCGGCGAGCAACTCGCCGACTATTCCCGTGTACGCTGAGGGGCTCCCACTCGCTCGCTTACAAGTCTCATACGCGCGAGTCGAGTCGGTGAACAGTAGGAGCCTGTGCTAACTTTTGAAGAACCCTCTGGGATGCTCGGAAGAGTGCCGTGAGTTCCGCTTGCGTAGTGTCGACGTCTTCAGGGGTCGAAAGTGCAGCCACGTTAAATGTTCCATGGGTGGTGTTGACCCACGTGACCGCCCGCACGTGCTTGGGGGTTCTGTCCTCTCTTTCACCGTTGTCGCCGGCAGTCGACAGCAAGGTCTCTGTCGCGTCAGTGTAGACGATGGTGTGCGTAAGCGGTGATTTGTGCACGACGCTACGTGTGTGTGCTTTGGCAAAGCGCTTGCGTCGCTTCCGAGTTGCTTGGTCTAGGTCCCATCTTTCGTGGCAGGGGTTTTCCGTCGGTAAGCGTGACCGGGGCGGCCCACGGAGGGGGCGACTGCGCGTCTCTGGGCGGACGTCGAGACTGGGAGACACGCGGAGCTCTTCAATATGGAGAGGCCAGCTGCCGAGCTGCTGAGGCGGTCTCTCTGGGCGAGGAGCGCTTGTTCGACGAATTCCGACAGGAGGTTCATGCCGCCGTGTGCGCACAGCTCCCGGAGGGGCGTGTGCTTAGTAGGCAGTCCGGTAACGATACGGATGGCTTCGTGATTGAGTTTCTCGAGTTGCTCCGCCTGCCTGGGAGTGAGGACGCAGCAGTTATAGCCGTAGAGTATACGGGATTCAAGCAGCGCCGTGACGAGCCAACACCTCCTAGAAGAAAAGGCCATAGCGCTCCGAGTGGTTACGTCACAATGTCGGAGAAGGAAGGCCATGGCGCAACTACGTGAGAAAATATCTGGCATCGACGTGAAAAAAAAAACATTTGTTGTCGAGCGGCGCGGGTGGTGTTTGTGGGCGTTTATCCGACATTATTATATGTTTTAAAAGCGCTGTCTTGTACAATTTATTATATATATTAATATAAACGTAATTACAAATAGCTACTAAGGTTGAAAGTACCATTTCTATATTTATGATTATCCCCGTAACCGCGGGACTAGGTGCAGTCCCGCAGCTCCCCACACTTTTCGAATGAACCGGTCCGGTGCGACATTTTCTTCCCTCGTACGGGCTCCGATTCTGGAAAACTTACGTTGTGTGTGAGCTGCTGACTGTCTGAAAAGGAACGCTGAGACTTTCGGAAGGGCAGGGAACCGGGAAAAGAAACAGTCATCGCCGTAGGAGGCGCGCACGAGCAAGAGGTGGGTCAACAACGTTAAGCCTCCCACACTGCCCTCGCTGCTCCACGTGTGTGGATTCTTTTGATCCTTCTTCCCGACATTTTTCTGTCGTCACCGCAGTCTCGTGTAGTTATTTTTTTCTGTTCGCTTGATACTACGGCGTCTTTGTGGATTTGCGTAACAAGTCCTGCTACGGTTTCAGTAGCATATGTGGCAACTAGCCAACGATGACACTGGTCGATTATCGAGAGACCTCTCTCGATGAGAGAGACTTCTTGGAGTTTATGTTCAAATGTTTTAGTGCCAGATATTGTGGGACATATGGATACAATCTTCAGGTGGGAAACAACTTATTTACGGACTTTCTTGATCATATGGGACGCAAATAAAATGCTGCAGTCGTTTTCTTTTTCGTGATAAAATGCAATTTTGTTCTTCGTCGTTATCCGTGTGCAGTTGCGTCGACATTTGTAAACATGCATGGTAATATTCCAGTTTTCACTGGAAGGTAATTAAGAAGTTTGTGTGATTATACAAATTGCGTTATTGGTGCGTATGTTTATTTATACTAATGTTTTTGTATTGCCTTTACCACGTTTATACTAGACTCTTAACTGTATTAAGGGGATTCGCAGCCAAGTTGTCACCGTAGCTAAACCTGTTGTGAACTTCTTCCAGGATTTTTGGCTGCCCTTCGTGGCCATTTTTTTGCTGCCGGGATTCGCAAGTGCATCCGCTTCGGCCGCCATCAACGCTGACAGTGCAGCTTCAGCCCGCCACGTGTGTACACGAACTGCTTCTACACTATCGACAAGAAATCTGCTTCAACCAGCTGGTTCTTACGTCATCCGCTCGCCTGGAGTTCAGCCACCTACAAAAAGGGTCGTCGCCATTCCAACTGTGGGATTCGCAGCCAGTTGTCACCGTAGCTAAACCTGTCGTGAACTTCTTCCAGGATTTTTGGCTGCCCTCGTGGCCGTTTTGTTGCTGCCGGGACTCGCAAGTGCATCCGCTTCGCCCACCATCAACGCTGACAGTGCAGCTTCAGCCCGCCACGTGTGTACACGAACTGCTTCTACACTATCGACAAGAAATCTGCTTCAACCAGCTGGTTCTTACGTCATCCGCTCTCCTGGAGTTCAGCCGCCTACAAAAGGGGTCGTCGCCATTCCAACTGCGGGATTTGCAGCCAAGTTGTCACCGTAGCTAAACCTGTCGTGAACTTCTTCCAGGTAGGTTTACGCTGTATGATACTTTGATCTTCTAAGTTTGTTGTTTTTGTCGGCTGCAAATCCCCTAGAGTGTGAACATTATGGGCGTTGATGTCCAAACGTACCGAGCGCGCATTGGTCGATTTTCAAATAGATCAAAACAAAGGTTGCACCACCTACCGCCAGGACGTTTAAATATTTCCTGTCTTTGCTCGTTTGGTTGTTTTAAGTTGCTTACTGTCGCAACCGTTATGCTGATGTTGCTTTCCGCATCCGGGGATATCAAGACAAACCCTGGCCCTCTGACTTCCGCAGAAAAACTGGATAAGTTGCAAGATGCTATCGAGGCATTAACAACGAGTTCTGCTCGTTACCAACAAGAAAGCTCGCAGAAACTAGACGCAATCAATGCTGGGATTGCCGGTCTTGGGTTACGGGTCTCTAACTTGGAGGCAAAGGTCAACGAAATCACCAGCGTAAAGGAAAATGTTGCCACCCTTACCAAAACGCTGGGTGATGTTCAGCGTGAGTCTACGATTGTGCATGACCACATGACTTTGCTTACTGAAGGTCTTGACGATATGAACAACCGAATGCGAAGAAACAACTTAATTCTGAAGGGCTTGCCCGAAGGTGAAAACGAGTCGTGGAGTGACACAGAGGCGTTGGTTTCAAACTTCATAAAAGAAAACATCACTGGAAACCTAGGGGAAATAGAAAGAGCTCATCGGCTTGGTCAAAGGCGAACCGGTTCGACCCGGCCGGTCATTGTCAAGTTCCTAAGCTTTAAGAGCAAAGATGAGGTCCTACGAAATGCTCACAAACTAAAAAATGTGGTGTCTCCGAAAGTTTGGATCTCTGAGGATTTTTCACCCAACGTGCAATTCGCTAGACAAAAGTTGTGGGACTTTGCGTCCCAATTTCGAGACCAGAATATTAGATATAAGCTTTCTTTCGACAAACTACGTGTCGGAAACCAAACGTATGTGTACGATAATGAAAGCGCGGCTGTCATCCAATTGCTTGTCCCACCACGTGCAAGTCCACGTCCAGCCGAGTGACTCACTCGAAACGAACTATCTTCATCGGTATCTTATCCTAGAAATGTACCAACGTTATCTTTTTTTGTAGCGAACTTTTGCAGCTTAGTTTCCAAACAAGATGATTTCGAGTGCATCACTTCGTCATGCGACCCAGATATTATTCTCGGTACAGAAACTTGGTTGACATCCAGTGTCGAGAACTCTGAACTAATCTTAAGTAAAAACTACAAACTTTTCCGAAAGGATCGAATTTCTATGAGGGGAGGGGGCGTACTCATTGCAGTTAAAAATGACATTCCTTGTTCTCTCGTTAAGTGCGATTCCAGCCTGGAAATAATCTGTATCCGGGTAGAGTTGGACTTTCGCCACGCTTTGATTGGTGCCTGTTACCGTCCACCGAGCACTAACCCTGGTGACTTTAACGAGAGCTTGTATACCTGCCTTGGCACAGTAAAGAGTGCTTACCCAAAAGATATTCTGATACTTGCTGGAGACTTTAATTATCCAGGAATAGATTGGGAGACACTCCAGCCATTCCCAAACTCTGCGCATTCAAGTCACTACAACGAGTTTCTTTGTTTGTTAGAAGCGTTTGAACTAACACAGATGGTGAACGTTCCAACACGGGATCTCGCAACTTTAGATTTGTTCTTGATATCTAATGCTGAATATGTAAATTCAACTAACGTCATTGACCTCATTAGTGACCACGCCATTGTGCATGTTGAAACATCTTTCACTTTAAAGCGCTTCGGAAACTGCCGTAAGCAGATTCATGATTACACTCGTGCAAATGTTGACGGCTTAAACGCTGAACTAGCTTTGTTCTTTGACCAATATTTTATAACTTGCGCGGGTCGTTCGGTGGAAAACAACTGGATGAATATTAAAACTACGCTGCAGCGCCTGCTTTCAGCCTACGTACCCATAATCAAAATTAGATCAAACGCCCTTTCACCTTGGTTTACGACCAACTTAAAGCGCTTACTAAACAAAAAGAAACGACTGTTTGCTAAAGCTAAAAGGAGTGGTGAGGATTACGATTGGTCGTCTTATCGCCTGTTTTCGACTCGGACTAAAAGTGAAATAAAGAAAGCTAAGAAGGACTTTTTTGGTCCCAAGTTATCGCTCCTTCTCCGTTCCGACCCGCGCAAGTTTTGGAAGGCTATCAATCCGAGTCATGGCCGTACTGACCCCGTGTTCATAGGGGACGATTCTCGCCACATGAACGACAGTGAGGCTGCAGATTTGCTCAACTCGTTTTTTTTTTCGAGCATATTCACGGAGGAAGACTTCCCCCTTCCACCTATTTCTGAACGCCCAATTATTGCTATGTCTCCCATTGAATTTAGTAGTGATAGCATTATGAAGATAATAGAAACACTCCCAACCAACAGTGCCCCGGGTGAGGATTCCATACCAGGAAAGTTTCTTAAGATGATAAAAGGTTTTGTATCCCCTCTTTTTCTAATCTATTTCAACAAAGTCTTGACTCGAGAAGTGTTCCACCCGATTGGCGTTCTGCAATTGTTAAGCCCATTTTTAAATCTGGCGACGCATCCAACCCGTCTAACTACCGTCCAATTTCCCTGACAAGTGTGTCTTGCAAATTAATGGAACATGTTATTTTTACGAACATTATGGCACACTTGGATCAAATCAACTTTTTCTTTCCTAATCAACATGGTTTCAGGAAAAACTACTCATGTAACACGCAGCTTTTCGAATTTGTACATGATTTACACTTAAACACCCACGCTGGAGCGCAAACTGATATTACATTTATCGATTTCGCAAAAGCTTTTGATACAGTGCCTCATGCGCGTTTAATTTCAAAGCTTCGTCACCTTCAAATTGACCCCTTGATAGTTGACTGGATATCGGCTTTTCTTACCAACAGAACCCAATCAGTGATGGTTAACGATAGTGTTTCTTCTCAGCTGCCTGTGATCTCTGGAGTGCCCCAAGGAAGCGTTCTCGGACCCTTACTTTTTTAGTATATATTAACGACCTCCCAGAAAGTATTACGTCAACAATTAGGCTCTTTGCCGACGATTGTGCTGTCTATCGAAAAATATCTTCCCCAGCCGATCACTTAATTCTTCAAAACGACCTGAACATAATCAGCGAGTGGTGTGTTACCTGGCAAATGAAAATAAATTTTAGTAAATGCCGCGTATTAACAGTTACAAACAAAAAAACATTGTCATCTTTCCAATATTCAATTTTAAACCAGGTTATTGAAAATGCACCATCGTATAAGTATTTAGGGGTTCATTTTACCAGCAACTTGTCCTGGAAAACGCACATAGAAAGCACAATCGCAAATGCATCTAAAAAGCTCGGTTTCGTAAAACGTAACATCTCATTCCGCTCCACAAACAACGAAGCTACTAGCTTATAAATCAATCATCCTTTCCAAACTAGAATATGCCAGTATTATATGGAATCCTCACCAAAGCTATTTAACTTTAAAACTGGAAGCTCTGCAGAATAAAGCTACGCGATTCATTTGTCACGAGTACTCAACCTTCACAAGTGTCACAGACTTGAAGAGAAGCTTGGGCTTAGACCCTTTAGAGATTCGGCGGAAAATTGCTCGTTTATGTGTTTTTTCATCAAATATATTACGACGGATCATTATTCAAAACATTTCTCTGCTCACCGGCACGGTTCATATCTGCTAGACTTGATCATTCTTTCAAACTTGAGCCCATTTAGTCACGTACTAACCTGTTCATGTTTTCACCACTCCCTTTAGCCGGAAAGGAATGGAATAGTCTCCCCAGTGATGTTGTGGTTTTATCTGACCCGATATTGTTTAAACAGAGTTGTGAAGAGTTGTTTTGTTTACCTGCTAGTCTAGGACGGTTTTTGTATTATTGTTAACTTCGGTGTTTGTACTCTTCGAGTTTCCACAATGTGTGTGCAATTCATTGCACGTTTTCCTCTTTGTACACTTTGACGTTTTTGTTGTTGCATTGATGAATAAGTTTTTTTTTCAAGGTTTATCATATATGTATTAGTCACGACTTCTCCCCCATTCTTGTCATTCCCCCTCATGTAATGCATCAATAGATGCTTTTGAGGTCAATAAATGAAAGAAATGAAATAAAAAAGGTAATAGCAATATTCTATACAAAATGAGTTTATTTTGTTCTAAGGCAGCTCGAACCCGTAGGGAAAAGTAAATTAGCTGACTCTAAATAGTAAGTTTAGTACCCCTGCCACATAGGAAAGTTAATATATTTGCATTAAATGATATGGAATTTAACCAGCTCGTAGTCTTGAATGATTATACGAGTGTCGAAAGCTGACTTGTCGACCCCATAATCCCATTCGATCGAAATTACATTACTTTTATCACGTGGCCAATGTATGATGCAAGAATCCAGTGACTGCACCCTATAACATCGCTTACATGATCGTAAGTGACCCTATAGCTTTAGCCGTGTCCGCGTTGACTACGTCAACCTGATTTTTAACTGTGATCTGTTTTGCTGTGTCCATTCGCTGCGTGTCTCGCCATTTTGTCGAAGTATTTCTGAATAAAATATGCATTCCTACAGCAATAATTGCGTGACTCAATGTTTTCTACTTAAAACAATCATAATTTTCTATAGACGTCTTATACGCATACCTCGTGTCGTTTCGAACCGATTATTTAGCGGTGTAATGTTTTGCCGTTGTAATAAAAGGTTTTCTAGACCCGTTGCTATGTGCAGCTTTCATTTTAGTTAATAAGACACGCGTATGTCACTAAAAGTGCGTTACGACGGTCGATCCACGCGCATTGCCTTCCCTTCGACGCACGCACCCGATGGCCTTCCTTCGCGACGTCACGAGAAGAGCGCTACGGCCTTCTCTTCAGGAAGGTATTGGACGAGCTGGCGCGTTTCTCTTTCGCCGCGTGCCCCACTAGAGGTGTGTAATTCTACGAATGAGGTGGAGGAGGGATCTGCACTGCGAGGCGACTTTCGTCACCCACATGATGCCTTTCCCATCTTGATCTATCTAGGCACCCTTGATCCGAACGGAGGGTTTTCGCCGTATCCTTTGGACGGCCATGCTGAGGGCGATTTGGCTGCGGACCACTTCGGTCTTTCTGTGAGGCCCGTTGAACACCATGACGTAAAAACGCAAAATTGTTCATGGCTTCTTTTTTTTTTTTTTAGAAATTGAAGAATATTTTTGTGATGTCCCTTGCAACCCCCGGCTTTACATTTTCTGTTGACAAGACTGCGGCGAAGATTCTCAGTTCTATTGTTGTATATCAAAAGTATACCAATCTTTAAGGTCTGAGCATAGGTTTCTATATCATGGTATTTGATGGCAACTTCGCTTTTTACCCACATATAAAAGCGCTAAGACGGAGGTGTCAGAGTGAGCTGAAAACACTAAAAATCCTTTGACATTGTCACCCCACTGACCTCTGGAGCATTTTGAATATCCCGCATGCCTAGTCTGTGTGCTGAGTTTAATTAATTGTTGCTAGATTAACGGTGTTTTTTTCTTAGTGCACGGCACTTTTTGGACTTCGTAGGATTCCTATATACAAACTCATTGTGCCACTTAGAACAGAAAACGGTTTCCTAAATAGGCCCTCTGTCAGGATGTACATAGCGTGCAGTCTGACTTTTTCAAAATAAAACAAGACGAATTGTTTCTTTCGGCATTAAAGAAACCGTAATTTATGGAGTTTGAGAGACTTTATGAGACCCACATAAGGTTCTTCAAACATGGAGTTCGACACTGGCTATGTTGGCTCTGATGCGATATGGCAATGTTTTAAATTGGTGAGACGAATAAACCCAAATGCATTCTTTTTTACAATTGAACTGCTCGGGTTGATGCCGACTGTAAAACAGAAGGTCAGACGTTACTACAACAAGATTGTGAATTGTACGCTTCACTCAGTTCACTTTTGTCGTTTAAATTTGCAACCTCGCAGAACCATTTCACTCGTTACTCAGATACGTCAGAAGATGCGCTTTAAGTAGCAAAAAAAACTTATTTCTGCCGTTTTTCCAGCCGCGCTGGAGTGGGCGGTAACAAGCAAGCCGACCAAGCTCCAAGTCCCTACGTAGATAGCGTAAGAGGCCTCAATAGCATCGAAGCCACAAAATGAAGAGCGTTTCTATAAAAACAAATAAAACACTCATGTGAATAGGACTTTGATCACCGCTATAGAGCTTCTTTTTTTTTCACAAGGGCGCCACCATCTTTAAATATCGTCATTTCCAGTATGAGAGAAAACATTGACTTACTGACGCCACGCCAATAGAATAATACATTTATGATAGAAGCGTAACCGTCACCTATTCACGTTCTGTCTCCCCATCGATTCTTATCCTATATCCAGGTTGAAATGTATTATTATTTTTTTCAACGCCCATACCGCATATGCCTACCAGGTGGCTGTTGACGAAAGTAAGCAGAAAGGGTCTGTAAGCTCCGTTCTGTATAACCTATCTTAAACGAATGACGCTAACAGCAAACATCAGGAACTCTTGCGTGAAGTTATCTTGGGTCGGACGGAGATTGACCATACACAACTGACACAACGAGAAACCGACGTGTGAGACAAGGCGTGGAAACCCTAACATTGTCTCATACTATTATGGCTTTCACGAAATTTCATGCAAAATGGCGAATCAATTTTCTTTTTTATTTTATGAGTATGTACCATTCCATATGATTCTTGTTAACTGTAAACCTCTTGTCTTTATACGCGAGATTCTTTTTTTTTTTATTCCTGAAGAGCGCATAGCTTCTTTGAATTCATATTTGAAATTAGTTTTACGTGAATTGAATAGTGCAAAAGCTATCATTATTTTGGTACACTTTTCAAGTGATACTTTCTTGTCTTGTTTTTGAAGCACTGTGCTCTTTGATGCAGATGCGCATGAAAACCTAAACATATTATCAATCCTTTTTTTCTTATTTAATCGTCTGATTGCAAAAAAATAGGGAAGATAAAGATATCAAGTACAAACGAGCGTTTCGGTAACAAGTATCCACCACGAGAAGGTAGACACAGAGAAAGCGACGAAAAACAATGACTTCCAACTAGCGGCAACATTTATTGACCCGAAATTCGCATATATAGGTGAAAGAGGATGTGAGAGCCACTGGTTTCTCCTCTCGAGAGAGAAGGCGTAAGCCGCGGACGTTCTGTGTCCATAGCTCGCTTGACCGCAGTGTTTTGTTGGGAACCCTTGTTTCCCAATAAACGCTGTTGGATACCGGGATCATCGTTGTTGGCATGGCTTTTTCAAACCCGGCGCGGCAACGGCGCTCGCTGGTAGCGTCAGCCACGCGTTGGGACGGGCATCGGGCTCCTCTTTGAGTGCCGGTACCCCGACGTAAAGGTACGTAATCCTCCCCCAAGGAAGAGGGGGAGGAGGGGAGATTGAAAGACGCCACAGTGCTAAGTGGCGAAAAGGTTGAGCAAGTGGCGAAGGACGATCCGTAGAAGAGGATCCGGGACAACTAAACTATCGCTTGGAGCCACGAAAGAGAAACATCAGCTCTGGCCCCAAGAAGTTCGTCTTCCTCTGGGATAAACTTATGAAGATTTTGGCAGCAGCGGCGGCGCAGAGTGGCACAAGACTCACGTGCTGCTACAATCGTTTCAGGTTGGAAAGTCAGAGCATTACTTCTATAAGTTAGCTTATCCAGTTGCTTTTTGCTGCTGCTGCTGCCGTTGCCATTGCCGTTCTATGCATTTATGTCTGTAAAGTGATTGCTTTATTTTGCCTGTTTTTAGAGTGTGAATACGTATCGATGCTTTTGTGTCATGGCTAATATCTGTATATGTCGCAGTGAGTAACTTCGAGATGAAGACGGTCCAATTCAATGTACAGAATGTGACTATTTGTATCACTTTGGAACTTGTTCTGGCATATCGGAGTCAG
Organism: Ixodes ricinus; assembly: GCA_037355805.1. NCBI lineage: Eukaryota > Metazoa > Arthropoda > Arachnida > Ixodida > Ixodidae > Ixodes > Ixodes ricinus. The sequence continues at coordinate 80,977 of JAZHYW010026364.1, read as the reverse complement.
AGATGGCAAAATTACTTTTAAAAAGTAATTAGACTATATTACTAATTACTTTATGAAAACTGAAAAAGTGTAATTAAATTACATTACAAATTACCGTAGACTAAAAGTAATGACATTACATTACAATTACTTTTCAAAATTAATTAAAAAAATTCGACATTGCTTTTGAATACTTTGAGGCAGTAATTCGTGCTCATTTTATTTTTCGTATATGTACCAAAACTCAGACCTTTCTGTTCACACCGCAACAGCCTTTTGCATCTCAAAGTGAACCATACTGAACAGTCGTTTTGCTGGCGCAATCGACATTAGTGTTAAAAGGATACTGAATGAAACATTCCAGTGTCCATAATAAGTAGCATACGATCTTTCCACAAGCCAGCAGCCTAAGGTGTGCGCGAGCACACGCAACGAAATTCACCTCATTGTCCCCCATTCACGCTTTAGATGACAGTGAAACATGTGGGCTCCGAGAAAAGGGGAATAAAGACGGGATTTTTATTCCCACAGGTGAAAGCTAGGTGCATGTTAGACCAATTAATCGCCTACCTTTTACACCAGGTACCACTGTGGAGAATAAAAGCCTGTCTTTATTCTTTTTTTTCCCAGAGCAAACATATTTCACTATCGCCATAAGCGTGAACAGGGCACTATGACGTAAATTTCGTTCCGTGTGCTCGCGCACGCCGGCGGCTGCTGCCTCGTGAAAAGATCGTACGCCACTTATTATGGACACTGGAATGTTTGGTTCAGCATCTCTTTAAGCATGATGAATAGCTTCTTCTTTAGATGTGACTCAAAGACAGTCGACTCACCGGTTTCCCTGTTCATTCAACGGTGAAGGTCTTTAGTTAAAGGTGATATGTTTCCGTCTTCCTGATTTAGAGTAAGTTAAAGTTCGCATCAGTCTGTTAAGTCGGGGCGTGGGAGCTCGTTCTTACAAGGAGTCGTCATGTGAAACGTTTCCCTTCCGCCTCGAACGCAATATAATCGTATCGTCCCAAGCGCACTACTTGACGTATTCCCGGTCATTCCTCTCAAGGAGCATTGTTCCCAAACACCTGAAGAGCCCAAGTGTTTGTGCATTGTGACACAAAGGGCTGGACAATTACTAGGCTGAAGTGTCGCCAGTTGAGGAAAGGAATGACGAGAACTTCCTAAATTGTGTACTCAAACGGGTGGCGATATTAGCTTGCGGGCTTATTCTCGAATAAACTTCCCAAGGAAAAACAGCGAGGCCTACCGCGAGCGGCACCTCCTTTGCTCGAGGACGCACGAAACGTTCTGGGGTCCTTGACAAGGCATTTGGAATTAACTATTTTTTCCGGTCGTTTGTTGTTCACAATGGTCGAAGCTTGCCGTCTGACGTTGCTTGACGAAAGAGGATCTGCTTGTCCTGTTCTCTCGGGTTTTAAAATGTGTTAACCTCAGTGGTGATTTGCCCTTCGCCTTGTAGCCTAAAGCCGTTCATCCCTAAGCCGACTGTGCGGTGGAAGCTACGTGCTCGTTGGAACTGTCACACGTCTATCTTTCATCACGTAACCACGCTCTCGTTCATACTCACGCGCAGAGAAAGGGACGGGTCAGGTGATTAAAGGGAGGTGTTTGATTGGTTCTAGTTAGCTCGCAGCTCCCACCGCACTGTCAGCTTAGGGATGACCGAAGTACAGTATCGTCGTAATAACGAGAAGCCGTGAATCTGTCTTGCCTGGAGTTCGTAAGCCGTTGCCTTCCAGCGTTGTCAACACGTAAGCTTTTCTCCTTCGCCTTCCCAGCCCGCCTTTGTGCCTCTGTTTAGTTCTTCGTACGAGGCTTTGCATTCAGGTGGCCGTCGTTTATTTTTTCTGATGTCTTTTATACATTTCATCACGCAATTTAATTTTTTTCTTATTTTTTAAAGCTTGCAAACAAACTTCTTATTTGAGACAAAAGTAGTTTCAAAAGTAATGAGTAGTTTTTGTCGAAATTACCGCCTCAAAATAATTCATTTCCTTACTAAATTACCAACCTAGAGAAGTAATTCATTAGATTACTCATTACCGCAAAACGTAATTTATTACTGTAATTTCATTACAGTAATGTCATTACTGCCATCTATGATCGGAGTCAGCATTCAAGTCTAAAGGGAAGCGTGGCGAAAGGCATAGCGTTACGAGACATGTAAAACGACAAAGGCCAGGGTAAGTCAGAGCGGGAAACAAGAGCAAAAGGATGCAACTTGGCAACTGCAATCCTAAGCATAAACCAAAGACTAGGTTCTCTGATATAATTAAAGTCACTGTCTCGGCGATCGAACTCTCGGTGAACACGATGACGGCACAGTACAACGAAATTCTAAAGGACCTGCGTCAACATGACAGCGAGATAAAGGAGTTAAGGAAAAGGGTGACAAGCCTTGAAAACCGCGAGAAAGAAGTTAATCTGCAACACATTGCGCAAGACATGAACGCACTCAAGAGGCCATCGAAAAAGCTAAATCTCGAAATACATGGGATTCCAGTCACTGAGCATGAAAACCTTCGCACTCAACTGACCAAATTGGCAGAAAAATTGGATGTGCCCATGCTCTCCGAGAATGAGCTTGCGGTCTTGCACCGATTGCCAGCTAGACCAGATAAGATACCCGGCATCATTGTTCCTTTTCACAACCGTCAAATCGTGATATGGGGTTCGATAAAAAAAAAGAGTCAACCGGAAGGCAAGGGATGGTTACCTTCTTGAAAATATGACAAGGCAAAACCGTGCCCTCACCTGGGCAACTAAAGAATGGGCGAAGGATCATGACCACCACTACTCATGGCACAAGAATGGAAAGCTCTTCTTGAGGCGAAAAGGAAGCGACGCAGTTGTTATCAGTTGCGAGGCAGACCTGCAACGCCTGACCTGAGCAATTTATTACCCTCTTGTGGCTTTTCTCCAAATGGCGGAACTAACTTATTTCATTGCATCTGAACTAAAGTCTTACCTAGGAAATTTGTATTTGGCTTCTTTTAAGCGCATTCATTTAAATACTCGGTCCGTCCGAAAGGTAACAGTTGAGCTTGGTTTTTTTTTTATGAGTTTTCCTTTTTGTTCGATGTTATTCTCTTATCAGAGACGTGGTACACTGATAAAAGTAATGATTTTGAGTTGCCGATGTATAAGTGCTATTTTATGAACAAATCAACTGGTCCTGGTGGTGGCGTGTTGCTAATGGTTAGGGAAAATGCTTCCGGCCGAATATTAGAAGAATTATTATGTGTTAATGAAGACTTTGAAGTGCTATCCCTGCTTTTAGATCGTAACATCATCTGGGTATATTGCAGGCCACCGGATGGATGTACTACGCCGTTTTTTTCTTTTCTAGTTACCTAATTGAGTTATGCTAATGAGAACAAGTATACCATTATCATGAGGGTGCTTTTAATATAAATATGCTTCCGGGTAGCCCAACAAAAAAAAATGACTTTCTGATTAATATCGGTTGTTTATTAATGTGGCCACGTCTCCTACTAGAATCACATTAGATTCGACGACATTGCTTGATCAAGAATAATCACTACTGACATAAGCGACCACGTAGGTGTCTTCAAGTGTGTAAAAAACTGCTCGTTAAAGATAGTCCACATGAACGCGCATATTTTCAAAATATCGCAAGGAATAACCTTTCTACGTTTAAGCAGGAGGTTTCTTGCCTGGATTGGACTGAAGTGTATGAAAATGAGGACGCAGATGAAGCGTACAATGTGCTTTTAAATAAATTCCTGCAGCTATGTAGGGCGTGCTTTCCATATAAATCAGTTAAGTTACCAAAGAAAATTCGTAAGCCATGGATTACTCCAGAGCTGCTAGTCAAAATAAGAAAAATATATATATATTGTACAAAGCTTTAGTGAAAACGAAAGAGCCTGAAGGTCTTAAGGTCTTCAAGGACTACCGTAATAAACTTACTAAAATAATTAAAAAGTGCAGAAAAAGATATTTCAACAACTCATTTCTGTCATCAGCATGGCAAACGGACATCACGTGGGAAAAGCTTAATAACGTTCTTTATCATTCATCTGAAATAAAACAAATAGATAAAATCTGTCCAGATGGCACAGAACTAAAAGAGACAGAGCTAGCAAACTCCTTCGATAATTGTTTTGTGAACTTGCCAAGAGAAAATCTGAAAGAAAACGCCTGTTCTTACATTGAACATCAATATGAGAGTTCTATATTTCTTCAGCCAGTTGTGGAAGCCGAGGTGACGCTTGCGTTCTTAACACTAAAATATAGTAAAAGTTGTGACGCTGACGACATGCAAATAGGGTCAATAAAATACGTGTTAGACATCATATTTTCCTGTTTGATGTATATTTATAATTTGTGTTTGCAGGCTGATGTTTTCCCGCAGAGAATACAAATCCCAAGGGTAACGATTTTGTAAAAGAAAGGGTGACGAAAACGATTTGGGGAATTATAGGCCCATTTCAATTTTATCTTTTTGTGTGTTTTTTTCTTTTTCTTTCAAAGGGGTTTGAGAAAATGTATTTTTTTTTGTCCTGAATGGTAACGTTTGCGAACAAAAACAATATAATCACTGACGCAATTTGGATTGTGTAAAGGCCGGTGTACAGAGCTAGCCCTTCCGGAGCAAAAGGAATATATTTAGCGTAGCTTTGACGATAAAAAGATGACTCTTGATATTTTCGTTGATTTTACGAAAGCCTTTAATTATTTAAACCATGACTCGCTGATAAACAAACTTGAAAGGTAAGGATTTCGCGGACAAGCGTCAGCTGTCATTTTATCATATATTGCTCATCGTAAACAATAAGTCCCTATCAACGGGTACTCTTCAGATATTCAACGTATCATATCTGGCGTTCTACAAGGCAGTATTTTAGGCCTTTTTGTTCAATTCACATATTAATCACATCGTGAACGTAGATATAAATACCAAATATGTCAGTATGTTTTTCACAGGTGTGTGCTGTGATGACCTAGGACATAGGGCGAATCAAACTCTGCAGACGATTAGTAGCTGGACCCATGCTAACGCCTTAAAAATCAACGTCAGCAAGACTAAAGCTATTTTGTTTCAACGGAAGAATAAAAATGCAGCTATTACAAGAGATATCATTTTGAATTCAAGAAAAATAGAAGTTTTGACCAGTTTTAAGATTCTTGCAGTTGTTTTCACGCAGGAAATGTCTTGGGATGAACATCTAAACCCAATCTTGATAAAGCTGTCACGTGTGATTGGCATAATGTATCGTCACTACTCTATTTTGCCAAAAAATGCTAAATTGTTAATCTGTAATTCGTTATTTCTTTGACAAATACATTACTGTTACCTCGTCTAGTGAAATACTACAATGGCAAATTTAAACAAGATTCTTATGCTACAAAAACAAAAATACTGCGAATAATATGAAATGTTCCATATGACTACCCTAGTAGAACTCTCTTCACAAACTTAAATTTAATGCATGTTCACAATATTTAAAAATATCGGTTATGTATAAGTTATGTGTCTGAAATAAAAAATAATATTATCAATCTTAGTGAACTAGCGTCCTTATCGATGAAATCGCCAACATATCCCACTCGTAGCCTAGACAACTGGAAAGTCCCCAGTTGCAGAACAACCTATGGTGAGCAAATGCTATCCAACGTGTTTCCGACCCCTACTTAATTACCTTAATACTCATAATCTTCATCCTTTGACCTCAACAGTAAACGATATCAGGAAGAGGAGGAAATAACTTTGAGCCTAAAAAAGAGGCCTATTCAGGCCCATGGCGCCTTAGACAACGGCCAAGATGTGTTGGCTCCTGGCGGCGCCTTCGGCCCTTTGGACGACCCACTGTTGGATGTCAGGGTTTTCGCTAAGCAGCACGGTCTCACATTGCTCTTTACTACTGATAATAAATGTGCCTTTTGAATTACTGAAGTCTTTTCTCTGTATACTGGGGCATTCCCATAGCATGTGAGCCAAGCTTGCAAGCTGGGCGTAGTGTTTGCATCTGCCGTCGTGCATATCCGGATGAAAGTGACTGTAGAAGGCGTCGGTTACGAAAAGTGTTACTCTGGAGATGTCTCCACGCGACTTCTTGCTTCTGGGTGAGCGAGGGGTCGGCAGCCGGGTAGGTTTGTCTTTCCCCTTTGTAGTGATCGAGTACGTCGCGGTAAGTACAGAGGCGATCTTTGGAGTTATCCGCGGAATGTGGGCCGGGTTGCGGGGGCTCTCGGTGGGTGACAACTCGAGCAGCCTCGTTGGCCCGTTCGTTGCCCTCTAGTGCCGCGTGTACGGGCGTCCACATCAGGGGAGTTCTGGCGTTTTGGTTTGTGTCACGGCGGGTAAGGACCCTTAGCGCCGCGCCGGGAATTTTTCCTCGTGCAAAATTACGGATTGCCGGCTGGGAGTGGCTAATGATTTTCCGCGCATGGGTCGTTGCTAGGGCTAGCGCTATGGCCAGTTCTTCGCCCTCCTCCGGGTGTTTGGTTCGGATTGAGCAGGCGGCGAGCATTTTGCCCGAGTGGTCGGTGAGGACCGAAACCATAGTCCCACATTGTTTGTAAGTCACCACGTCTGTATAAACGACTTGCGGATCCTCTCCAAGTTGTTTCTCGAGCGCCTGGGCTCGCAGCTCTCTGCGCTTCTCGTCGTATAGTGGGTGCATATTCCTGGGAAGGGTTGGAACGTTGATGCTTTTCCGTAGTTCGGCGGAGATGGAGAGCTTGTCTCCGAAGGTCTTTTTATATGGAATCTGCGGGCTATCCAGCAAATGCCTGCCGGTGGCCGTCTTGGTGAGGCGTTCAAGGTGTGCAGTGCGTTGCGCCTCAATGAGTTCTTCAAGAATGTCGCGCACACCCAACCCTTCGAATATCTCGTTTGGGGCGCATATTGATATTCCTAAGGCTTGTTTGTGTGCCCTCTTGATGAGGCTGTTGGTCTTCTGCTTCTCTACCTGTATGAGGGCTAGGAACGAGGCCACATATGTGATTCCGCTAATAACGAAGGCGTAGACGAGCCTTAGTAGCGTCGATTCTTTCATGCCTCTGTGCTTGCTGGCAAATCGGCGTGATTAGTCTCGTGATTTGGTGGGTTGTCTTTTCCAGGAATTTTACGGTCTTGCCGTTGTGCCCGTTAGCTTGCAGGTGGAGGCCGACTCGAATTTCGGCCACCTCGGGGACCGGAGTTTCTCCAACTCTTAGGGTTATGCTGTGGGTCAGGGGCCGTCCTTGGGTTTTCTGCCCCTGCGCGTGGGCTGGTAGGTGAGCTGCTCCGATTTTTTAAGGGGAGCACGAGAGGCCTAGGGTTTTTGCGTGCGCCTCGACAGCGTCGATCGCCTCCTGGAGGCAGTCTTGTATGTCGCCGTCTCGGCCGCCCGCAGTCCAAAGCGTGACATCATATGCGTAAATGCTGTGGTGTACTTCGTCAAAATATAGCTTGTTGGCAAGATCGATCATGGTGGCGTTGAACAGGAACGGGGAGATGACCGAGCCCTGAGGGGTCCCGGTGCTCCCCGTGGGGGTCTCGGGCGATTCGTGTTGTCCCATCTTGAGTTGCGCCGTCCTGGTCGTGAGAAATTCTCTGACGTAGTCGTATTTTTTTTTTTCGCTTATCGCTAGGCTCTAGGGGATTCGGATTATCGCCTCGTGTTTGAGTCTATCGAAAGCTTTGGTAAGGTCTAGTGTGACTTTTACGCGGCCGTCCGTGGACGCCTTGTCCTCGGTATTAACTATTTGGTGTTGCAGCTGTAGCATAACGTCCTGGGTCGACAGGCTGGCCGTGAAACCCACCATAGAGTGCAGGTAAAGCTGGTTGTCCTCCATGTGGTCATTGATCCTAGTGAGGACCATGCGCTCTAGAAGCTTTCCAAGGCACGGCGTGAAATAAATCGGCCTGATATTTTCTACACTGAGAGATTTCCCCGGCTTGGGTACCAGCCGTATTAATTACTTCTTCCTACTGCTTGGGCAGCGTCACCGTGTCCCAGCATTTGTTAAAGTAGTCGAGTAGGAGTTTACATTCCTCGTCCGCGAGGTTCCGCAGAATCTTGTTGGTAATGCTGTCCGGGCCGCGCCAATATTGAACAGAAATGGGCTTATGACGCTGCCCTGAGGAACGCCTTGAGCAACGTTGCGTAGTGAACTGAGCGCTCCGTTTAGGCAAACGCGCATTGTGCGCCCGCTTAGGAATGCGCGTATAAATGCCAGCGCCCGGCCTGATACTCCGAACTTGAGAAGTTGAGCAATGATGGTTGTATGAGGAACAGCGTCAAACGCTTTCTTGATGTCAAGAAAGATGGTCGAGGTGGCTTGGCGCATCGCCTTAGCTTGCTCCATATCTGACACGAGGTCGCCAATTGCATCTGTTGTGGATCGTTGTCTTCGGAAACCACAAAGCTGGTGAGGTAGGGCACCAGAGGTCTCAAGTTGCCAGTCGAGGCGTCTCAGAACCATTCGCTCTAGAATCTTTCCGAGGCAGCGAGTGAGAGAGATTGGTCTGTATGAGCTCGTTTCACATGTGGGTTTTCCGGACTTGTGTATTGGAACGACCTCAGATGTCAGCCAGGCGGGGAGAGAGCACCGACGTTCTCCAGATCTTGTTTAGGTACGCAAAGAGTTCTGGGAGGGCCGTAGTGTCAAGATTCTGCAGTGCTTGAAAAGTAATTCCATTGGGACCTGGTGCGCTCCGTTTGTGAGAAGTGCAGCGAAGAACATTTTTAGGCTCCCGCAGCGTGAAATCCGAGTCGCTGGGGGACGAAGGTGGTGGCCGGAGCTGGGGGAGATCGTGCTGCCTGAGACAAATCCAGGAGGTATAGGAGCAGAAGTGAATTCATCGGCTAGCAGCTCTGCCGCTTGAGCCACGGTGATGTTCTTGGCGATGACGATGCCAAGAGCAGGTGAACGGGGAATGGCATGCCCAGCTAGGACGCGAGCCATGCGCCATGCTCGTCGTCCAGCACCAGGAGTGTGAAGCATCTCACGCCGCTGTCGCCACTGTCTTCGTTGCAAGCGATTGGTGTGTCTACGGAATGCAGCATCGACCCTCCGGTAGTGTTGAATGCCCTCGTGTCGCGATGTTTTGAGTGCGCGTCGCTGTAGCTTTCGGCGCAAAGCACGGAGCTTGATGTATGTCAGGTCTGGGTTTGTTCGATATATTGGAATGGTTACAGTTCGGGTTGATTTAGAGAAAGCCTGAGCTATTGCTGTCATCTAATCGACATTCTCAGGAGACATTATTCGCTCAAAGTACATCCGGTAATTGTCCCAATTCGTCACCGTGCAAGTCTTGTGTGTGACGGTTGCGCTCGATAAGGAAGTGATCTTTATAGGAATATAATCTCCGCCCCAGCTATCGGGTTCAGCTGACCATATTGCGCGTATTGAGTTGGTAGCAAAACTCAGGTCAAGTACACTACGCTTTACTCCTGGGCGTACTAACGTGGCGGTTCCGTCGTTCAAGCAGCGAAGACCAATGGCTGTGGTTAACTCTTCCAGTAATCTGCCGCGCGCTGTTATTTGCTTTTCTCCCCAGGTATCGTTATGAGCGTTAAACTCCCCAGCAGCAGCGTGGCTGGTCCGCAGTGCGCACCTAGAGAGTATCGTACGTAATATCGTAGGGTCCCAGGAAACCTTAGGCCGTACGTAGGCTGCGACGGTGGTTAGGTTTGAGTTACCTTTGCTGATTGTCACAGCCACGTATTCAGCTATGTGGTCGCAGAGATCGGAGAGATCCACTTGTAGTTGAGGTAAGTTCCGGGGAATGTACAAGGACGCCTTGGGTGCATCTGCTGATGTTGAAGTTGTTTGGGGCGTGCTGTTGTATATGACGTAGGGTGATAGTCGGATCACTCCCAGCTTAACGTTAGTTTCTTGTAGCGCTAATACTTCGACCTGGTGTCCTTGTAGGTGCTGCCTTAAGTCGTTTATTCGTTTCCGGAGTTCATTAACATTCCACTAGATAATTGATGGGATGAACTTGCTTTTGGAGGAGCAAGGATGTCTATTTCTTGTTACCTGTATTTTTACGTTGTTTAGGCTGACTTCTCACTGATGCAGTCTAATCACACCATCACACCAGAAGTTGATGAGTTGTACAACAATGTCAATTATTGTGATTAATGATTGTGCAAACTGAAAATGTAGGAAGCCAGGAAGGTGCGCAGCATTGTGGTGAGTGTGCACAGCGCATTCCCGAGGCTTTGTGGCTTAGGTGCTGCGTCAGATCTCGCGTTCTTGTAGGTAGGTTGTACGCTGGACTTCCTAGTTGGGTTTTGCTTATCTTTCAGAGGACGGGTCGTAGTAGCTTCCACAGCGCTTGAAGATACTGAAGGCTCTACAGTAGTGACTGGTGTCTTTGGCGACGTTGTGGCTGGCTGCTTCTTCAAAGATGGGAATTCATTCTCACTGTTTAATGGAATTGTGATCCCTTTGTCTTCATTTGTGGTCTGAAGACGCCTCCGAGGAGTCCAGTACTTTCCACGCCGTGGGTTTCTTGGTTGCTGATGATGGCTGATTTTGCTGAGGTGTAGTTCATATTGTTCGAGCTTTTGTAATTTGTCATTTGTTTTTCCACCTTGTTGATTGGACACCTTAGTGACGTGGCGTCATAGCGCTTGCTGCAGTTCGTGCACTTAGATTGTTCTGCTCCGCACGTGCTGATGTCATGTTCGCCTCCACATCGACTACCATGCTGCGCTTTAAAGCAGGTATTTGCAATATGCCCGAAGTGGTTACACCTTGGACATTGCCGTGGTTTTTCCAGGTATGGGAAGACTTCATATTGAGTGTGGCCTATGTAGACGTGCTCGCATGTTGCTTCCGAGGCGAAGATGAGTTTTACTGCCTCCGAAGTTCCAAGTCTTCTCACTTGAATTACAGGCACTTTTTCCGGTAAAGCTACGCAAGGGTCAGCGTCTGCGATCTCAGTGGACACGCTGCGAATGACTCCGACGTAAGCATATGGTGGAGGTGGTTCATACGTCATAACTTGAACCGCACCCAGGCTTTTGAGTCGGAGTAGGGCTTTTGTTGATTCCACATTACGTGTGTCAAGGGCCAGCAAATTGAGACGATTGTTCGGTCTAATCTGTATGATGCCATCAGGAGCCTCGTACTCCAGTTTCTTTTTCAGAACCAAGGGGTTGAGGTTGGTTATGAGTTTTGTGGGATCAGCTTAACAATGACGCTGACAGTTGGAAGTGGCTGACTTTCGATGGTGATTGACTCGAATCAGAGTCATGGCGTTTCTTCTTTGTCATTCGAGTCGTCCATTTGTCTCCATCGTTAGACTCATCCATGATAGAAGCATCATCGCCAATAATGGTCTGCTCATCACATTCGACGTCGGCGGATGCTGGCTTCGGTGCTTCATGGTGGCTCCTATCCCTTGAGCCACGAAGGGTGGAGACGGATCTTTGGAGTACCAAAGGAAGATACTCCGAAGAGTTCCGGCCGGTGCGTAGGCTGTTGATTCTAAAATATACTACGATTTTTCTGGAGCGATGAGAACGATCGTCGTTCCGAAAGCGTCATCGTCGTCTGTCTATGACTGTCTATAGCCAGTGTATATAAGAAAGCTAAAACTTTCTGTTGACTTTTTATTGAACATAGTCCATCTTGGCTAGATGTCAAAAGTCTTTAAATTTCTCAATAATCTCTCACAAGGTAAGAACGTTAGGGAGCAGCATCAGTTCTCCCGCCTCTAGCACGGACCTTCTACCCTTAACAACGGCGTCTTGCGCATTTTGAGGCGCGCGTGCACTCAAAGCACGACGGAAGGCATGGGAAGCGCGCTGGAGGCTAGGCGTTCGAAAGACACGCCCTGCAGTTCTCACTTTGTGACTATAGTGACTTTATTGACCCTACTAAACTAGTCAATTGGTAAATAAATGCAAAATAACTATTTTAAACAACAACTGCCTTGACTCGCTTCCTCCTGAGTGGTGCTATGCAGAAAAGCGATATCATTTATTCTAGGAGCCGTTTTTGTGGATGTTTTTTAGGCAACTGCACCGGATTATTAGTTGTACCAGTGCTTTTTAGAAAGAGATAAAGTTCGCGAACTTTCAAACACTGTTTTCCTTTTGACAGACTTCCAAGAAGGAGATCGGGTACTTGGAACCTTAATAAGTGCTGAGGTGGTCACCGGCCAAATGATTACCTTCAAAATGTAGGCTATATAAAGCTCTGGAGCACTCAACGGAACTGAGGGTCAGGTGATGAGTGCTCCATAGTGTTTTTGTTTCTGATCGTTTCTAATGTGTTCTTGTGGGATGTATGTAGAGCGTTCAAATAGCACGAGACATCATTTCCTTACAAAATCCAAAATATAAAAATCGCCTTATTTTGCGGTAGCCGTTTTGGAGCAGAGTAAGCCTCCAAGACTTTCTTGGATGAACAGCTAAAGTATAAAGAATTGTTTCCCCTTTAAACGACTGTAGCCTTGATATTGGAAAGCTGCGGAAAAAGCATATTGGAGGCGACAGACAGTCTGTTCACTTTCTATTGAGAAAATGAGCCAATATTCAATCAACAGAAAAGCTGAGGAAGTCCGATGAAAAGCTGCTGACATTTTATATTCCTTGATGACTTCTTTCAAAAGCCTTTCAACAGAAAAACACCACATATTTTTGCAAAAAAACGCAAAGAAAAAAAAAAGAAAAAAAATGACTCCCAAGCTTGAAACCTAGTTGCTCTCTGTCGCGCGTGTATCATATCTCGAGAAAGCTCAGGTGACACTGATGACATCGGCAAAGATGGCACTAACGGCCGACTTTGGGAGAGCGAGGTTTGACTGTAGCACGAGCAAAGAACGTCACGGATGTCGAGGAATACCATGGATTTGACGCTAGCTCCCGTGTGCCTCCTTCTACTCGCTGCCGGTGAGTCCGGACGGAAACAACCTTAAGCCCGGGTCACACCGCTCGTATAGATCATGCAAAAGACGCAATGTTTGTTGTCGACGCTTCTTTTCTATACGCTTCATGCATTATCTTATAGGTATACGCTTCATGCATTGTCTTAGGGCGATGCGTCTATAGAGCAGTTCATTATATCACGTCTACCGGCGTGTAGTGAAAACTGGCGCGTCCTGACGATGTGAAATGTGAAAAGGAGGAAAAGTGATTAAATGTGCGGGGCTGTTGTCCCTCTAGGCCGGTCCCGTGACGCACCTTGGCTACTCGGTAGAACGTCCGGAACTCCGCAGACAAACGCCAGCGGCGCATCACGCACAATAGCGGCACATCCAATCGACAACACCACTTAGAATATTCGAGGCCCGCGGCACCCTCCACTGTATACCTCCGTGGAACATCATCACTGTCGGATGACGTCAACTCGGCCATTGGAATCGAGCCCGATGTTTAGACGCGTTTGATTGGACGCGAGGCCCGGCCGAACGTTGACGCACCACTCGTGGTCCCATCACTCTCTCTCTTCCCTCCACCTCACTGTGACGTCGACAAAAACCGCAGCCGACGATCCTCGGGAGCCAATCACAGCTGCGCCAAAAGTAGACCGTTACTGCATGCGCTCGTCGTGTCTTTGTGCGTTTGATGATATTTCAGACTCGACCAAATCACGCGAAGGAAAAAGCGAAGGATCAACCAATCACAATGCGTGATTGCTTAAACCGAAGACAGCAAAAGCACAAGGACGACAACAGCGCCGTGACGATGCACTTTTTCCGCGTCTTGGTTGGCAACATGGGATAGTAACAATGGCATGCGGTATAGGGTTTAATTTAAAACGGTGCGGATGGTAAATGAAGGTCTACGAAAACTCCCTAAGGGAGTGTTCTCGCAGAACAGAATTAACTCTGCTTCATTTCTAATGCGAAACCATTAACTGTCCCTCGGAGCGAAGCCGGCGTCGTCTGTAGCAGCGGAAACCGGCACCCAAAATTCCGTGTGTAGCAGCGAAAACGGCGCCCACGATCCCATTGGCTGAGCGAAACGTCACCTAAATTCCCATTGGACAAAGAGCGCAGCAACGCAGACGCTTCGTCACGGCAAGCCCGCCGGGGCGCTCAAGGTCAAAGCGGACGCGCTTCAGAAATAAAACACAAAGAAAAGCACAGCCACGTCGATGCATCGTCGCGGAAGCCGTGGAGCCGGCGGGGTTCGCCGCGCCTGCGCAGTGGGCGAGCCTGATGTCGCCGCCGGAGCGCCGTGTGAAAAAATGTAAGACGTGGTGCGCTGCTTGTGGGAATGCGGTGAGTGTAGGAATGCTTTCGGATTCGTACACGTAAGAAATCTTACGTTTCTTCGTTTGATTTTTTTAAGTGTCATTCAGAAACGCGCACGTCTTTGCACGCGCGTCTACGGCGAAAAAAAACACGTATGTTTAAGGACCCTTAAAAACATTTGCTCGATGCATATGTCTATTATGATGCATAAATTTCCCTTGAACTACGGCCGCAGCTGAAGAAACGTCCGTGGGCTCGTGCCGCATGACGATGTCGGGTGCGGAAGAAGTGAATGCCCGTGGCTGGGAGTCCGATATAGAGGCAAATAAGCAGCCTTCTCCGAGGCGCATATGCGGAATTGCGTGCGATTGTTTTAGATGCGGAGCATCTCTTGCTCGGGTCTATGTCCCGCGGCGTCGACGTCGTAGTCCGCACTCACACTACGCATGCGCAACTCTCCTCCTTCCTCTCTCCAACAGCTGCGCGTTACTCTCTCCGCTCTCTCTCTCACCAGCTGCGTGCACTTCGCGTGCGTTCGCTTCCACTCACACCACGCGCGCAGGCGCAACTCTCCTCCTCTAGTCTCCCTCCTTCAAGTAGGCGCGGCGCGCGTTCCCCCGGAGGAGTGAGAGGATAGTTTTGGGCGCGCGGTCGCAGCGCCACGTTAGGGCATTCCAGTGGGGTGGGCTTTCCCCGCAACTCTGCGGCTGTCGTGTGCTAGCGTTTCTCGGCCGCTCGCGTCCGCCGCAGCCCAAATCCGGCCGGCCAAAAGAAATCAGTCAAGAAGGGAATAAATTAATTACGATCCGCGATGCTCCGCATCACCCCATGGTTCCCCTCGGGAAGATGGTAATTTTTTTAACGCTCCGCCGAGTCACGCGAGTCGCGTGTGACCTGCCCGCGCCGCAGAGCACGCGAGCTCGGTCGCTCGGCCGCTGTGCAGAGCGATGAGTGAAGATTGTGCAATCACGGCTGCCGGAGCGGCATCTATCGCCGTTGCAATCAGACAGGGGAGCGCCTGGTTGAAGCGAGCTAAACGAGCACTACAGTCAGCAGATAAGAAAGGGCGCGCGTGCACGCACTGTGCGGTGTTATCTGTGTGACGTAACTTCCGTGACCAGGTTTTCGTGACATCGACTTCCCAACTTCGGACCCACTTCCAAGCGCGGAGAAAGACGTAGGTGTACGCCGAAACATCGGAGTGAATCGTGTTCTGCGAGGACAACGCCAGAGAGTTTTAGCAGACGGCCATTTGTGTTCCGAGAAGATACCCGATATCGATACGACACGTGCGGGAGCGCACCGGCGGATTACCGCGTATCGTTATCGGAGTTATGAATGGTGTGCTGAAACTCGACACCTTTTTTTTTTTTTTTCATCACGCATATATGTGTTATGGCCGTGGATGTTCCGGTCTTTATTTGTGAGGAAAATCGGCGGATGTTTCTCGGTGTTTATTAATATTTCAAATATTGGTGCATTTTGGTGATGCATGTGGTACGGATCCTAAAAACTGTGATTATTGGTGAAAAAAACAAAAACATCTCTTGAAAAATTACGAGTGTACAAGTCTACGAGGGAGGGTTTCGACAAAGACAGTTATGGCTGGAGCAAACATTTCTAGAAATTAGTGTTTTTCGGTTTTTACCGATTTTTGTATTTTTTGACACCGACAGATGTTTATAATGTTTATCGGTTAAAAGTGGAAGGTCTACGGTCTACTTATAACAAAGGTGTGATTTGCGTTCTTGTTTGAAAATTGTTGCTATTTATTTACGCTGTATATGGTTTTCACCAGCTTGCTAGCTTATTTTGTATCGTTTTCGTGTGTGATGTATTAATTGCCATACGCATATACTTTGCCCTGTAGAGCTGTAGTGGGGCAGAGGCTGTGTGGACCTCATAACATTTCTGTCATCTGCGCAAAGCGAATCCGTTAAACTAGATTTTAAAAAAACGTATACCAAAGCGTCTCACTCGTTTCCAGACTTTAACCTCCGACCGACCAACGTTACTACATTACCTGAGTTGCGGAACTCCCGCGAAGTGAAGTACCCGCACCTTTTCACTAAAGTCCGCCTCCCGCCGTTTGATGCACCATCTAGATTTTCGTTTCATAACTGCGTGTTCGATAGAGTACCGTGGAACGCCATCTGGACGCTGTGCTCCAAAACGTACGCATTCCATAGAATTCACCGGAGTCACCATAGCAGCCGTCCGGCGCGTCGAAACGGGAGGCGAGCTGAGGTGAAAGAGGGAGGTACAGCTCCTGCAAGCAACGTCTATGAGCAGTTCCGTAACTGAGCTAATTAAATAACCTTGCCTTCGATCCAGTTTTTCTTCTAACGCTAAAGAAAGATGTTCTTGAATTGATATTTTTAAAGCGCCAACTCAATCTACGCACTCCAAGCTTCCTAGAAAGTAACAAGATTACAATCATGCGTGTCCTTCCTTACTTATTCAAAGCGCAACCAAACGTCGGGACACGCTGCAGCTTTGAGACATCTATAAAAAGGCATGTCGCACGATAGTTGTTTTTTTCTACAAGCTGATTTTTTTCTTTTAAAATTGGTTCAACACATTACTAGACACATCTGAACTAACCAAGATTACGAGTCACAATAGTTCCTTATCGCAAAGTTACTCAATTTTCAAATTTGGTATGAAAGGCTCTACAGGCAACGCTGACAACATGAGGTCCGATGTTGTAATATGGGGGCAGTACAGCTTGTTTGTTCTAACGGTTTTCAATAAGTTTAACGGTGTGAAATGAATGCTGGGTAAGTTCACAAATGCAAAAAAAAACACTAAAAATACTGTGTCTTTAGACTGCCTGGTCGACTTGCAAGTTATATGACATGTGACGTTACACAACCGGCGAGCGCGGGAAAAATTTGTATATTAGTTCTGGTCATGGTGGTTTTGACAAGCCTTCATCTGCCGTTTCCTGAATGGCTATTTTATTTTTACAGATAATAAATACCATGGCGGATAGAGCGAAACCTTGGTATTCCCAAAATGTACTTAGTTTGGGCAGCTCAAAAAAAAACCTCGGTGCTTCCCTTCTTGCGCACTGTCCTTCAGCTGCAGAAGGCAGCTTCGGGACGACGCTGACGGCTGTGTTCAACTCTGGCGGCCTCCGGGGCCTCGTGGAGTTCAGTCCGTCTCCGTCGGGACCGGTGGTCAACGTCAGGGCGTCCCTGGTCGGAGGACAGTCCAAGGAGACCTTCCGCTGGGGCGTCCACCGGTTCCCACCCAGGCACGACTCATCCACCCCGTGCGATCCCATCTGGACAGGGGACATGTGAGTGACGCGCACCTTTGCCGACTGTTTCTTTGTTTGGTATACGAGGCCTGAAACTATAGGGGCCTGAAGCATCTTCAGGGCCTGAAGCGAGAGGAGAGAAGCGCCTTCAGGGCCTGAAGCCAGGGGTCTGAAGCATCTACGGGGCCTGCAACCAGGGGCCTGGAGCATCTTCAGGGCCTGAAACTAGGGGCCTCAACTTGAGGGCCTAAAAAGAGGGGCCTGGAGCATCGCAGGGTCAGGAATTAAGGGCCTGAGGTATCATAAGGACTTGAAATCAGAGGTCTCAAACATCTTGAGAGCCTGAAATGAGGGAAGGGGGGGGGCATAAAGTATATTCCTGAACCACGTGCCTGAAACTGCTTAAGGGCCTCGAAGAAGTTGTCTCTTAGCGAAACGTCGGCTGCCGCTGTGAGGCTTCCAGAAGATTCCTTTTCAAGCTTTTCCTACCATTCTATTTGACTATCTTCGCGGTTTGTTTAGCACGAGTGAGCGCACCGCAAGCACGCCTGCTCTCTTTCGCGCAAAAGAGCCAAATTTGTGCACAGCGAAAATCAAACGGAGACGCGTTCCACGAATATTCTTTCGCCTCTCAGGCTCTCAAAATCTTAGCGTCCATAAAACAATCTCGCTGCGAACTTTTTCTTTTTTCTCACTTGTCCCAGGTTTCAGGACCTGACGCTCCGGTTAGGCGGCCTTGCCTCGGAGCAAGAGATGCGGTTTCTGGCCCCGGGGCTTGAACTCTTCAGCGGCCGCGACCCCCTGGTCGGAAGGGCCCTGGTACTGAAGAGCGTGCAGACCGGTCGCTCTGCCTGCGCCACACTCCTCACCAGCCTGTCGAGCAGGACTTACGTTGCGTACTTCGCTGGACCGGTGGCTGGAACCGTGTTTGTGCGGCAGTGGGCGTCCTACGCCAGCGTCTATGGCGAGCTGTACTGGATGAACGGAACCAGGAGGGACTACAGGGTGAGAAGCTCCGCAACATCCTCGCGTGCATATGCAGATATTGAGACACCGGAGACAATTTCCGACCGTTTGGAAATTGACATATGTTGCAATCAAAACAATCGGGAGGCTCTGCATTTCTTTTACGTGTTTCTAGACCAGGGGTCCCCAAACGTTTAGGCTAAGGGGTAGAACTGGTCATTCGTCGTTGTCTCGAGGGTCAAAAAATAATTAAGAAAATGTAAAGAAGAAAAAAAAAACACTAAATTTATAGTTAAAGATGATGGTTGAAACCAAACACTGGTTGAAACCGAAGAAAGAAAACAGTAGAAGAGAAGGAAAAAAGTGGACAGCCAAATACAGTTCTTACGCTTCCTGGTAACTTCGTATAAAGTTCTCGCTCTTTTTTTTTTTTGTCTTGCTTTGGTAGCAGCGGGAATGCAAGAAGCGGGCCGCGGGCTCTGACTCGGACACTGGGCGGGGAATTTGCGAGATCGGCGACCGCCGCGATCGGCCAGCGCCGCGCTTCACCTTGGCGCTGGCCAATCGCGGTCGTCGGCCACCTCGCCGACTTCCTTGCCGAATGTCCAACGAGCCCCAGGGCATCACTGGAACGACCGCGGCCAGCCGTGGGCCCGTCGGAACGCCTCCGCGGGGCGGGGTTTGAAGACCCCTGTTCTAGACGAACGTTTTTACAGCGGAGCGGTTAAGGGCTAGTTTCCCCAGGATTGTGTCCGGTACCAAACAAATGTCGACACCCGTGGTTCACACAACACTCCGGTTGCCGCCGTCGCCCATAGATGGCGGTAGCTGTCTAGAGCGTTGTGTTTGCCGGTTGTCTGCTTGCCGCCGCCTCTCATAGATGGCGGCAACATTTCTTCGGGGGAAGAAGAGCGGGAACGGAACTAGCGGCGATGTGCGCAGCAGCGCGAATGGTTCCGCCACCGCCGCGAGGCCGCTATCGCCTGAAGTTCCACTGCGTCGAGTGCTTCAGATTCCCTTGCAAAAGAAGAGAAGATCGCTCGCCTGGAAAGCCACCGCCGAGAACAGAAGCTACAGCTCCGCTGCTCTTCCTTCTTCGCCAGAGTAGAAAGGCTAAAAGCTTTTTTTTTTTATATCCAAAATGATAACGTTTGTTTTCGTCTCCCTCAAAAAGAAAAAATAAAAAAGACCGTTGGGGGTTT
The DNA here is from genome assembly GCA_037355805.1 of Ixodes ricinus. Taxonomy (NCBI): domain Eukaryota; kingdom Metazoa; phylum Arthropoda; class Arachnida; order Ixodida; family Ixodidae; genus Ixodes; species Ixodes ricinus. The sequence goes on along the minus strand of JAZHYW010026364.1, from coordinate 61,377 downwards.
CCAAAACTTATTCCAGCAAAAAAAAAAAACTTTTCATGTCTTTTTATAGACGCTCGTTAAAAAGAGAAATTGCCGCCAGAAATACATATATACATACATACATACATACATACATGCATACATACATACATACATACATACATACATACATACATACATACATACATACATACATACATACATACATACATACATACAAATCTGTAATGCGAATTAGAGCGCAGCTCTTTAGGATGAGAGGGGGAAGGATATGGAGTGAAGGTATGCCCCTCCTCCTCCGTACCCTCTCCTCCCTTCTCCTCCTCTTCCTTCATCCCCTCCTTCTCCAATTCAGTTTCCCCGCTAACTTTAGCGGGGAAAATGACGTCACATGACTTGGTGTCACGTCACCTATGAACAAATTCAGTTCATCCGCTAGATTTAGCGGGAAAATTGACATCACGTGACCTCAGCACCAATTCAGTTCTCCGCTAAATTTAGTGGGAAATTGAATTGTAGCGCGGAATTGCATTGGTGTTGAGGTCACGTGAAGTCAATATTTTTTAGCTGAATCTAGCGGAGGAACTGAGTTTGTCCGCTAAATCTTGCGGAGAAACTGAATTTCCCCACTAAATTTAGCGGGGAATTGAATTGGTCTTGAACTCAGGTAGCGGGGAATTGAATTGGTGCTGAGGTCACGTGATGTGAATTTTACCGCTAAATTTAGCACGGTTATGGCGACGCCGATGCCGCGAAACACGGAAACTGGCGCCTAAGAGCTGCGCTGTAAAAATACTTGTCAGCAAGAAGGAAAACAATATTGTCTTAGTGATAAGTGTTGTTCACTGAAATGAATACAGGCGCCGACAGCGTCATTTCTCGGTTTGACGAATATTAGGCATAGGCAGTAGAGAATTTTTTTGTTGTTTTTGAAGCGCAGCTTTTGTGCGTTCGTTTCCGCGTATAGTGGCGTCGCCGTCGGCGTAACCGCCCTGCTAAATTTAGCGGGAAATTCAATGGGTGTTGAGGTCACGTGACGTCAATTTTCCCGCTAAATCTAGTGGAGAAATTGAATTTGTCATGGGTGACGTTACACGAAGTCATGTGACGTCATTTTCCCCGTACCCTCCCTCCTCCTCCTTAAGATTTGCGCTCTAATTTCGCATTACAGAGATTTGCAAACATCTTTCATTTTTTATCCTTTGATCCGCGTAAGTCATGTCTCAAGTTTTTGCATTCCAACACCAATGCTAGCGTTGGTGATAGAATGCGATAGAATGCGGACCGAAAAACCGGGATTTCTTTTGGGGCAGTACAACAGAAGCAACTGCTTTTTAAGCCTACCTCTGTCCTTTTGTTGGGTCCCCCGAGTAACCATTAGCGCTACCCCCCCCCCCCCCCGCGAGGTTTGCGAGGAGGAGCTCTCTGGCACTTTCTGGGACCGGAAAACCACAAAACGTCACTCCTCTCCCGCCAGATTTCTCCGGGAGCCGTTTTCGCCCGTTTCGCGGGTTGGTTTGGACCGCTTTAAAGGTGCACTAAAGACGTTTCTGAGATCGTCTGTTCTTGGTGATAACTTATCTTACGGGCTCCCAGCACCATAGAAATCCAAAAATTATGCATGTGCGACGTCTATTTCCCTACTAAAAATGTGATAAAAGTTTGTGCCACGCCCCTTTCTGACCGGAAAAATCTGGAGCACACAATCCAGCTGTTGGCGCCTTCGCTTGCAATTGGCTGACGTGCGCCCGTCGTCACGCCGCCGGCGCCTCTGATGAATTCTGTGCTGCTGATTTTTCCGCTCAGAAAGGGGAGTGCCACAAGCTTTGATCACATTTTTAGTAAGGAAATAGACGTCGCACAAGCATTACTTTCTGATTTCTGGGATGCTAAGATCCCGTAGAATGAGTTATCACCAGAACAGACGATCTCAGAAACGTCTTTAGTGCACCTTTAAGGTGCACCTTTAAGGTGCGGAAGGTTAAGATGCTTCCGGATGGCGTTTTCTAGCTGATGAAGGGCGGCTCAAACTAGCACGCAAAAACGTCATCTGGAACAATCCAAAACACAAAACCCTTTTTTTTTTTTAATATGACTTTCGCAGGCCGGAACGGGTAAATGTATGCGGATGTGTGCGGACGACACTGCACCCCGTTCACCCTGAAAGTCAATGCCACAAGTCACAGTCAATGCCACAAGCACGAGAGCTCGAGGCCGCTGCTTTCTATACTCTGTTTCAGCTTGCGTTGTACCGCAGGAAAGGCTACAAGCGCGAGCTCCTTGCTCTAGGGCAGATCTCGGCGGCACACGCTCTCGTGCACCAAGGGCAGCTGCCAACGCTATGATCTCGCGCTTCTAGCCTTCGCTGCGGTACAAGATAAGGTGAAACGAAGTACAGCATTCTTCCGTAGAACGAGCACTAGCGCTGAAAATGCACGTCTCAAAGCCAGGAGCGCGAGCTAGCACGCGCTTGTAGCTTTGGCTGCAGTCTCAGCTTCAGGGTGAACAGAGTACAGAGAGACAGCCAGCGAACCCGCGACGGGAAAAGATGTATGGGAAAAGGGAAAAACGCATATTAGTCTCCCGCAAAGGACCCCTTTGCGGGATGGCTTAGTAGCTTCGAGGGAAAGAAGACAACGTTCCCGAAAAGCGGTAAGCCCCCCCCCCCGTTCCACCCAACCCGCTTCCCTCCCGCGCAAGATTGGCGAGGTGGGTGAGAAGGGTGTACCACCTTCTCCTGGTTGGCCACTGGGAAAATACGTCCCCAAATGAAACCACAAATTTCGCCGGTTCAGGAGGTTCTGGTATGGAAATATGTGAATACGAGATTGGCAAACGAAACTATATCCTAGATCGAGCTTCCCCGAAGACCTTTTTCTCCCTCTCCTTCCTAATCCGCGCATTGTTTTATCCTCGAAATCTCACTCCCGTTTTCTGCCAGGTGTCTCCAGTTATTTTTAAAATAGCGTTTTAACTTGGCTGTCTGCCTGACTGTCCAGGTGCAATGGAGCCTGCTGCACGGCGGGGCAATGCGACCTTCTGGGCGTCAGGTACAGCAGAGCCTGGAGTCAACGGGGGTCCCCGTGAACGTCCCGATCGAGAAGCCTGACAGTCTTGTGCCGTTCTACGTCCCACCAGGGGACGCCGCCCAGCTTTGGGTTGGAAAGGCAAGTCGCTCAAACCCTGTTGTGCCTGAGATGCCTGTTCAGTGCACACTCTAGATTTAGAACGGCGTCAGAGGGCCACAGCAAAGCTGAGATGTGTCAGCAATCCGTCGGTGGCAGGGCTGAATAGAGTATGAAACCCAACCCGGGTCTGGTGATGATCGACCAATGACATGGAACTAAGCTTTATTTTTAGTATGACTATCTGCTAGAAATATATCCTCTTTTACTTTTGTCCAAGAGAAGAGGGGCTCGTGACGTTTTTCTGTACAAGGTTGCAAATAGTGCTCTTGGCTCGGCTCAGCACCTCCGTAAAGTTAATTTTCATGTAATGTTTCGCTCTACCAGATATTTCTTTTTTTTTTCATTCACCATGCAACATTTCACCCCTTTCTAGGATCCAGTTGCTTTTTAAGAGTGATATCACTCCGGATCTCGACATCTGTGTATCAGCCTCTCTGTCCTCCGCCTGTTTATTAATTCAATTTTACTAACTATAATTATTCGTTTTTTAAATTATTTTTGTGTTTGTGCGTTTTGAGTGTGATCATGCATATTTTCTTTTTCTTATGACGTTTCTGTGGAGGCGCACCAATCTAAAAACCATTCTGGTTGGTTTCGGTCATTTTAACTAAAGTTTGTTATTAAAACTGTTCGGCTGATTGGAGCTCATGGCTACCGAAGTAACAAGATGGCAAGCTGGGTTAGATGGAGTGCCAATAGAAAGCTCAAACATAAAAACAAACCAAAAAAATGCAGACAAATGAATGAATGCTGTGTTCCTGTGTTTTTTTTTTTCTTGTTTTTTTCTATGGAGGAAAAAATTGTGAAGGGCAGCCGGCGACTGCTGACGTGAAGTCTGTCTAGAGTCCGTTTAACGCTCCACCTTTAACTCGCAGTCTCCACATGCCCCAACTACAAGGACCTATCACGTCTTCTCCGACCTGATGTCCTTGGAAGCGGTGGCCATGGGCAACCTCCAAGTGGCTCTGAGAGACGCAGCAGGGACTCTGATCTCTGTGGTGGGTCTGCACCTCTGGCGACCCAAGCACGCAGTTGCAAACCTGGGCCAAGATAACGGCAAGGTACGAATTCATAAACCCAATAAGCCCAAGAGTGTGGAGAGCTGCACGTGAAGGGTGACTGATACGAAGGTGGTCTAACCAACTCAACTAACATGTTTTTCTTTTTTTCTTTTTTTTAGGTCATCTTTCACCAGAGTTCGCCTTTCGAGCCAACGCTCACCATTGTCCAGTTAAAGAACCCGCACTTCATTGCGGAGGAATACAAGATTGCCGAGATTGCCATCGGTACAACGGACACTGTGTGTCCGACTCCCATCATTACCTTCAATCCTGCTGGAGTAAGTTCTACTGTTGACCGAGAAGGAACAGAAAGAGGATGACTATGCTCATGGCTCTAGTTTACAGCTTTGTTAACAGTTACACTTCAAAAGATAGTTTGGTCACCACAGGTGAAAAACACTTTGTTGGGGAACCAGCTTGGCAAATGTAAGCATGTCTCATCAAGACTTGGCTATGAAACATTAGCAAGACTTGACTATCAGACATCAGCAACCCTTGGCTATCGGACAAACTATACCCACCAGCAGCAAGATGGCAGCACCCAGTTTCCGATGTCGTGCCGATGCGATGACACTGGCTATGGAACGGAGCATGTATGCACGCTCCGCTCTTTAGACAACAGGTTGCCGCACATTCGTAGTGTCCTCGGCTTCTGTGGGCAGACACACCTGATTAGTAACAAGAAATAGATTACACACCATTTGAGCGTGTTTCACCGATGTGAAAAATGTCACTTCACTGGGCTATGAATGATGCATGCATGGCATCTGATGTTTGTAGAAGAGAGCTATTGCACATGCTCAGAACACATTCCACAGCCCAATAGACCCTTCCGGAAATCCTCCCATTGTCTTTTAGGCGTACTACGGCATTACAATGTACGACGTGTGACGGAGCGATTCATGTTTGTTTAGCATTTTGAGATTTTAGAATGCAAAGAAATCAGTACGACAGCAAAACGAAGTACATATCGCCTTTGTGATGTGTTCTCTCTCATTTCTTTGTGTTCTGAACTCGTAGTGGTAAGAGGGGTGGAATAAAACCACTTGCAGGATGTACGGAGAGTACGAGCAGGCCTCGGGAACGGCCCCACAATTCCCCGTTCCGCGCGGTGCAACGTGGGATTGACGAACGGCCTTGCGAGATTATCCGGAAAATTCTACCGCAAAGATAGCAGTGCAGATTTTTTTAAAAGTCTATACTTGTCGGTATGTACTCCCTTTCAAGGTCAAGCCCTTCGAGACTCCGCCAGCAGGCTGGGGGACGTCGGACCAGTATGCGGTCGGCGACCTGACCGGCAAGTACGGCCTGTTTTCCGGCAAGGCCGACGTCTACAGGCAACTCCTAGATCCGACGTTGCCAATGTCCGGACCCGAGAGCGTTGTTGGCCGCATGCTCGTCGCTTGTGGCAGAAACGGCGTGCCCCTGGTCTGCGCCAACATCCTCCCGGTTGGAAGAAGGCTGATTCGTGGCCGCGCCACTTTTGACGGCATCGTGCGTGGGTCGGTTACCGTCACCCAGGCGAGTGGCACAATTAAACCTCCCTAATTAAGACAATTCCGCTATCCTACCTTGAGTCCGTTGCGTTTCCAACTGGAACCAGTTGAAATTAGTGAAGTTTCTAACTGCTTTTACCTGCAAATAGTTGTATTTTCATCTGGGTAGACTTGAACTGTAAATTATGGAGGCATTCAACATGTTGCGAAGGCAGCCTAAATGAGTGCTACTTCGGCGATTTAATGAGGATGTAGTATTTTAGCAGTTGTTCTGTGGCCTGTGGCAGGTTTAGAATAGCAGGACTCCAAAGCTCTCCGCCCACCAGGATAGGTGGTTTCCACCTCTCCAGCATTTGCTCTGTTAAAGTGGAAAGGGCAGAAGGCTTCATGAAAGGAGCTTGTCTTGCTGTTCTTAACCTGCAGTCGGCTATAGTTACGGGCATGTTCGGTAGCCGCATACATTCATTCATTGCGTGCCACACTGAAGCTGTCCCTGCGAGACTTCCGAAGACATAAGGACGTAACACAGACATTGTTATAATGTCACTCGCACACGCGTGGAAATTCTCCTTCTCTGTAAACAGTCCCGCAGCGATGGCCTCGAAAACGTTTCTCGGATGCAGGTTGAAGACGATCCGCTAGACGACGTTTACGTGGACATCGGCGTGTGCTGGACGGGGCCGAACAACGGCAGCGTGGACCACAACTGGCACGTGCATTCAAAAGCCCTAGCGCCCGGGTCGGCGGACTGCATTTCGACAGGCGGCCATTACGATCCGCACAGAGTTGCCCACAACCCGGTGTACGAGTGTGAGTGTTCTGCAAGGGCGCCATGGCGGTGTGAGGCTGGAGATCTGTCTACTAGGATGTCTACCATGTCATTTCCCTCCTGCTCCGAGACCGTGGCAAGGTGAGGTCTCTCTCAAACAGACCGGGGTAGACATTTCTACTGACGTTCACTGCACCAGGTCTTGGGAATTTCACAAAAGCAAACTCGCATAAACTCGGAATTTTCGGCGAAAAGTGGACTCGGAACTCCCTCCGGATTTGACGAAAAATGAACTCAGAAAACATGGAACAATAATCATTATAATGCAATTGATGCAAAGGTGCAAGCGAGCTGGACAAGAATGAGCATAATATTTTCCGGAGAAGGGGAACGAAGGGGACAAAGGACAAACACAAATCTCCAGACACAGCTAAAGGGGCCGGTGCACGACTGAAAAATTCCGCCTGGCCCTGGTATCAAACCAAGGATTCCTTCATTTCCAGTTTTCGGCCGCGCACCAGCCCCCATAGCTGCGTTTGGAGATTTGCGTTTGTCCTTTGTCCCCTTTTTTCAGGGATTATTATTGTCACTCTTGTGCAGCTCACTTGCACCTAATGATTTCATTATAATCATAACCTTAAAATGCAGGCCGTTCATCCTTGTTGGTGTAACTCCTATAGTTAGCTCAGTTGGTAGAGCCATAGCCTCCTCTATACTCACAAAGCCTGGCAGTTCGACGACGGAGCCATAGAGTGCACGGTCGCAGATTTGAAACGCGAGGATCTGGTAGCAGAGAGCATTTCTCGGGGAATCTGGTATTCAGCGCACAACTTTCGCAGCGGCGAGGACACGAAACATGGTTTTCATACCCGACAAGAAAAGAAGCGGTAGCGCGAGGAACGCGAGGAGCACGAGCGGACATTCCTTGTAAACTTGATAGTAAGCGCTTACATAGGCTTCGTATAATTCCCGCTCTAACTTCAGGTAAGTACCATTCGTCAGAACTGGTAATTCCATCGCTCGGGAAAGGTGTTTCGGCATCTCGCCGCAGCGAGATGCCGAAAATTGACAAAGCCTGGCAGATCGCCCGTTACAGGATTTTTCTCTCATCCGTTGTTTGCCGCTCTACCTTTTCACTTTCGGCAGCCGCGTCTTCTGGCGATCTGCCAGGCTTTGTCAATATAGAGGACGCTATGGTAGAGCGCTCCACTGGAAATGGGGACGTCCCTGGTTCGATACCAGGACAAGCCGGATTTTTTCGGTCGCGCACCAGCCCCCTTGGCTGTGTTTTGGGATTTGTGTTTGTCCTTTGCTCCCTTTGTTCCCCTTCTCCAGGGATTATTATTGACAATAATCATACAGCGCAATAATTTACTGTATCTTTCAACACCATATGCACTCCCCATTTGCTTCCTAGGGTAGCCGGGAAAAGCTTGTCACATCAATAACTTCTCAAACATCACTCCTCAGGTACCACTTTTCGGGCTCCAACCTGGCGCTGTCGGGTCCGACCAGCGTGATTGGGCTTCCCATCGTAATCCACGACGCCCATTACACCGGGCCGCGTGTGGCGTGTGCCAACATCCAACGGGTCTGAAGGGTACCTGTGCCAGCCTCCACCAATCACATATGCAAGCTAGGGGCCAAGAGCACGCACCAAATAAACTGCAGTTTTCACATCTTGTGTTCTGCTACTTTATTACACGCCGTGCAGTACAGGATGGGTGGACGTAGCAAATTATCCAGACAGTTTCAATAGAATTTATGTGGCTGGAATAAAACAAAATGAAGACAGATTGCTCTAATATATAATGCCATCTTATGAGGCTAGACAGCAATGAGAGTGAAATTGAAAACAAGTGGAAGGATTTGACATGAAACAAAAATACGGAGGGGATCATTTGAGAAGGTAGGAGAGTGAAGAAAGTGAGTTACTTGCGGATTTAGGCATATTGTACAGTCAAATGCCTTTATAACGAAGTCCGCATGACCGACGCAATTTTTCGTAGTACACGTGACTTCGTTGTAGTGGCAGTGGTTCAGCGGGAAAAGTCGATCATGCGAAACCAAATTTTGTGGTATCACACATTAGTGTGCCTGCGCGACACTCGACGTGTTTTAGAAAAAAAATGGGCCGAAATCGCTGCTGCCGATCTTGAATAAATACGTAAGCGTTTCGCGCAGCGGCTATATATAACAAGGCATGGCGAATGCAGCCTCTCAGGATTTTTTCGCGTGGTGAAAACTCTCGGGACGCCTCTTCTCCCTGGTGCAAGCAGATCAGGTCACTTAGCATGTGCATGAAGGACGTGCGTGCGATGCGCGAAAACAACAGAGCCATTTCGTTGTTGTGTACACAGGGGCGACGACCCCGTGCGCTTACGGCCCGATGACATGATAAGACGACTGCGCGTCAAGAAGAACGGCTTGGCAGGCCGAAGAACGGAACCGCAGACCGTCTGCGTCCACTGGTCTCCAAAGCTGGTGGCAGGAGCTTCCGAGGGCGTCCAGAGCGCGCACCCGCGCCCCGGCCGCTCACTTCAAGAGGCTAGGTGATGGGACGCATGGCAACGGCGGCCGCACAGGATTGGCTGGTTATAGAGAGCGACTGCGTGACGTAACACCCAGCAACCGAGGTGCTGTGGTAGACAGCGGGGCAATGAGCCATCCGCAGACTGTCGTCGCGAAAGGGCGTGAAGCGGAGTGCCAGGGAGGGTTAATACGCGCCCCAGTGGTACACCCTCTGTCCCATACTGCGCGGCGCCGAAAGTGGCGAAGGGGGACGTCGCCGGCGATCTTCGCTTGCTAAGTGTTACGTCACGGCGTCGCTCCATATAACCTGCCAGTCCAGTGCGACCTCCGTTGCTATGGGTCCTATCCATGGAGAATAGAAGGGTAGGAGAGGGCATGACGTCAGCCGCGTAGCCTCCACAAGCCATGCTCCCTTGACGTCTCGCCTCTTTCTCATTTTCCTCCTCACTCTCCCCACTTATATCACGCCAACGTGACCACATCAGTGACCGTAGCTAGCCTTCGTCTAGCAATAGTGTACTAGAATACACCGCAGTCTAGCCTTCGATCTGATAAAACCTACCGGACGGAGCGCGCAAGCCTGCCGAGGAATCCTCCTACAATCAACCATCCATCTCGCACGTGACATGCTCACGCGCACCAATCGCCATGAGAGATCCGCGGTCACGCTGGGCACAAAATCGTTTAAACTTTTTATGACTAGGCTTCACCAATATTGCAACGAGCCCCTCCTAGTACTTCTAACCTCCTTGGTCCTATCGCCTAGCCTCTCGATACATGCACCCCGCTGCCATCTGTTGGCACTTCGCAAAGGGTGTTTCCTAGCCAGTTTCCGAAGCTATGGCCACCCTAAAGGATGAAGAACGACCGGGAGACCTAGGAGCCTGGATCCGGCCACCGGAAGAAGACGAAGAGACAAGGCTGAGAGTGCTGAGATCCGTGGTCTTCTACATGGAGAAAACGGGACTCAGCCAATCCTTCTGACCCTTTTTTCCCCTCCCCTAAGGGCCATGCCGTAGCGCTCTCCGCCCGCCATCAAAGATGGTACCAATAAACGTGTTTTCACTCACTCCACAGCCAGTGGGGGCGTGGCGCCATCCTCTGTGGCGACGTTGCGAACTTTGGATACGTGTGCTCCAAACTAATCCAAGGTCAGCGCAGGGTTGCCAACCGTAGGGTAATTACCCTACTTGTAGGATATTTTAGGCATTTTTAATACATGGTAGGGGCTGTAGGGCCGTCCGGCCATTTCCCCGCCAAAAGTAAAGTAATTCCAGAAAGTAAAAAAAAAAAAGCTGCTGTGCAAGCGCTGCATAGCTTTGCAACTCGTGTGCTGCCACACCATGACATATTGCAAAACGAAAGTATCCAAGTTGCAAGACGTGCTAACAGAGAGCACCACACACCAAGTTGGAGAGTACTGGAGAGGTAGAGCAAGTGGGAGAGGTGGGAGGAGCGGGAGGTCCGCAGACGGAGTTTGGAGCCAGAGCCAGATGGAGGTAAGGTGCGCATGCTGCAAATAACCATAGCTGGAAGTACCACGCGCCCTGGCCGCTCTTTCGTTATTGCGCGTTGCAATTAGCTCTTTCCTTACCACGCCCATAGAGCGTCGATCATCGATGATCGACGAGTACGGAGACGGATTTCAAAGCTCCTGCCGAGCTTCCCGTCACGTTGTGCAGTCGGTAGGCAGTTTGAAGACTATAGTTTCAGTTCCTATTTTGGTAGCTCGTCTTTCCGCGTGGCGCATCGTGAAACCGACGGCACGTCGACGTCGATGACAGCCAGGGCTGCGCGTCCTCAAGCACGGGCAAATCTCGCAACTTTATTGAATATTCCGTCAATATTTTGGACTCGGATAGTAGCAGTGGGTCTGATGATGACGTTAGATCATTAAATATATGTTGTAAAAGTTGCGATCGGCGAAAGCAGCCCGGAATGTCGGCGGCAGTTTGTCGGCAGGCTTCTATTCACGCGGCCGTTTGTTTATTCGTTTTTTGCGGACTCAGAATTGCAAGTTCTACGAAAACAAAGTAGGGCACAAAACAAATATTTTCCCAGGGCTTGTCACGTGTACTTCCGCTTTACCACATTGAGAAACTCCTCCCAATGGCAGGTCAGTCATGAGGGTTGAATGACCTTTTTGTAGGCTCAATAACTTTTTGATCTAGAACTTTAGTTTTCGTGAGCATATTGTTATCAAGCTAGAAAACATTTTTGTATGTTTTGATTTTGTTGTGTTTTATTCCTTTCGAGATATAGGCGTACCTTCAGTTGGTTTAGTTCAATTATTACTAAAGCTTTGTGTTTAACGAATTAAAATTTACATTTTAAATAAAGTTCCTCTTTTTTAAGCTTGCAACCGTTCAAAAGTACATTAATTTACCTTCATTTTCATATCATAATTTGAGTTTCATAGTTTCCTCGTAAAAATAATAGTAGCCAAATGTCACAAAAAGTGGCATTTCTCTCATGGTCAGGAAAAGAGTTAACACACTTGGTGTTTTACTTCATTTTACCTACCGTCATTAATATTCTGGTAGTGCCATACTCTTCAATCGCGTGAAAGTAGAATAACACAGGGTAAGCTTGTAAGAAGGTAAAACTTTGATGCCCTGCAAAAACGCCAAAGTATTTTAAGGCCATCACTTGAAGAAGGGCTTCTGTCCGAAATGTCGTGTATTCCTTCCCGTCCACGTCCTTTTTCTATTGTAGTACAGTCAATTTTTTTTTTGGACAATGCCGATAGCAGACGATGTTGTATACAGCCTGCGTTACACCAATGCAATGCTGGTGTTTTGCATGTTCGTTACACAAATGCAGATGTCAGACGAGGAACCTGGACCATCAACCAGCTAAGGCACCTAGAAAAGGACAAGGACCACGGAAACAGAAATTTCGCGAGTCCTGGTTAGAGCAACAGGAATTTAAAGGATGGCTAGCTCCTGACCCCTCAGGCAACCCACTACGTGGATATTGCAAGGCTTGCAACGTTACCATTACTGCCGGGAGCAGTGAGCTCCTCCGTCATGCCGAAGCAGCTTCTCACAAAAGAATGGCCGCTGGTCTCCAAAAGCAAACCCTTCTGACTTCGTTGTTGCCTCGAGCGACCACTTCCTCTGCTGACAACCAAGTGAAAACTGCCGAAATCAAGCTGTCAGCTCTTGTTGCTGAGCATTCTCTATCGTTCAGGACTATTGATCACTTAGGAGAGCTTGTACGGGATATTTTCCCGGACTCTTCTATTGCTCAGAAGGTGCAGCTACACCGCACAAAACGCGCTGCGATAATCAAGAACGTTTTGGCTCAGACGGAAACGGATGAGCTCTCTGGTGCGCTGAGGGATACGAAGTTCTCTCTCTAGGTTGACGAAGGGACTGATATCGCTAGAACCAAGCTTCTCTGCTGTGTTGTGCGATACTTTTCACTTGACAAACGGGAGGTAGTAACACAGCTCCTTGAAGTGGTTCCCCTGGATGCAACAGACTGCTCCGCCGAGGCTCTGCGACAGCTGTCGAAGATTGCTTCTCGAAGAAGAAAATACCTCTCGGAAACATTGTAGGCCTCGCATACTGACAATGCCAGTAGTCATGGTGGGCGAGACACAACTCGCTGGCGCAGAGGCTGCAGCAGAAGGCAGACAGAAGTTTTTGTGCTGGTACGCTGCGTATGCCACTCTGCGCACATCGCGGCCAGCAAGGCTGCAATGAAGTTGCCCAGGTATCTAGAAGACCTTTTGCGAAACATCGTTAGTTACTTCAGCCAAAGCAGCAAGCGGCAAGCCCAACTTTGTGCTCTACAGGACTTTCTCCAAACAGAGAAAAGAAAGATTCTGCGGCCTAGCGAGACACGGTGGCTTGTGCTCCACGCCTGCATCGACCGTATCTTAGAGCAGTGGGAAACCCTCAGACTACTTTTCCTGCAAGCATCCATTGAGGATCGAATTTTGGCGGCTGAAAGAATTCTGAATGACATGAACTGTGTCACAGAAGCTTATCTGAGGTTTATGAAGTATGTTTTGAACTTTTTCAACAAGCTTAACGCGCTCTTCCAGAGCGAAGAAAACCTCATCGCAGTGCTCCAGCAGGAGAGCCAGCGTCTTCTCAGATGCTTGCTGCAGAACTTCATCCAACCTTCTGCTCTAGAAAAGGATGACATCAACCCTATGGATTCAAGAGTTCTACTCCCCTTAGGAGATGTCTATTTCGGCGAAGGATGCAACACAGCCTTGGCGAAATGCAGCGAAGCTGGAATACAGGCCGAAGTTCATGATCTCAGAGTTCGCTGTCTCGCATTTTATCAGACAGCAGCTGTCGAGATTCAAAAAAGGCTACCTGTCTCTGGCCCTTTTTTCCACGAAGTTCAGTTTGTAGCGCCAAAAACTGCGCTGAGTGTAGAAGCCAGAAACAATCTACCAGCGCTGCCGACACTTCAGAGGCGCTATGCGCACCTATTGCCTGACCCAAGCAAAATTGAAGAAGAGTGGAGAAACTTGCCATCATACTTCAGTAAAGAGGAAAAGGCAGCTCTAGAGCCGAAAGCGACCGCATCATTTTGGGCGGACATTGGAGTGACGAAGACGTTCAGTGGGAACCAAGAGTTCCAAAACCTTGCTGCCTTAGCCCACCTGGTACTAACCTTGCCCCATTCCAACGCGGCCACTGAAAGGATTTTTTCGAACGTGACTGACGTGAAGACAAAAAGCGCAGCAGATTGGGAACGGAAAACCTGAACGCCGTTCTTGTCGTACAGTCAGCATTGGCTGCCAGTGGTAGCAATTGCGTGAAATGAGAGGTCGACGACCAGCATCTGAAGCTCCACAGCAAGCAAATGTACTAAAGAGCCTTATGCAGGCATTTTTGCTCAATTAAGACACTGTTAGTGCCTCATTATTCATCCCTTCGTCTTTCATTTCTAAGGATAGTGCAAGTGAGCACATATGTAGAAATAAACATAAGAAACCTCACACGTTGAAATTGGTCTGTTATTACTGTAAGGAGGAAGTATAGTATATTGTTTACTTGGTTGGGCACAACAAAAGTAAAGTGAAATGAGCGTTAAGGCGCAGGCGAGCTGGTGAGTGATCGTGGTTAAAGTAACCCCGAGACAAGGGAAGAGAAAAAAAGGCGAGTGTTGTTTTGTTGTATTTGTCCCTTTTTTTCTTCTCTGTCTCAGGTTTACTTTAACCATGAAAGTAAAGTAGTTGGGACTGGAGGCGTTCACTTGAGCGAACGAAACCGAAACCATGACGTTTCATCGAATGACACTTTAGCGATTACGGAAGAGCCGCCGGTTTCTGGTCCTGGTAATAGCCTGGTTTGTCGAAATAGCACCTTAGTTTGACGAATCCCTAGGCGGTACACCTAAAGAAGCTAATATACCGCTCGGATAAGCTTCCTTTTGTAATGAGCCGCCTTGTCTGTCGCCGCGAGTGCTGGTCCCACGTAGCCCAGTTTTTAATTTGACGACAAATCGGCTAAACTATGTTGGTTGGGGATGTCTGTGCGCTCGCTACATCACTGTTGTGCTGATGCTACACAGCGCACATGCAAGCATGGTGTTCTAGAATAACGCAGGTATGCGCGTGCATGCGTGCCCTGTCGCTTTGTACTGTATTAATATTACCCTGTATCATCATAATCCATGCAACAGTATTATTTGAACAAAGATTTGCCTCGTAGGGTAAAATGTAGGGTAATAAGAAACATTCGTAGGGTAATGTAGGGTTTTCTGGACGCTGGCGTGGGGTATTTTCGAAAAAATAGGTTGGCAACACTGGGTCAGTGCATGTACCAGGTAACGTTGGTACCAGGGAAATAATGCTTAGAGCACTATATAGCTCCTACGGAGCAGAGTAGCGCAATCCTTTGATCCGCGTGTTTTGCCGACAACATGGCCGACAGAGCAGCTCGGCGCGAGTCAGGTGGTACTCAGGGTTCCAGGAGGGGGCCCGCCCTATGGGAGAATACATGGAGATCGACGCAACACGGCTAATTAAAAAATAAACGGCGAGTTCAAACTTTTCAAAACTAGTCTGTCGTGAAGTTGGTAAAGCACTAAACACTTTATCAAAGTTTTAATAATATCGGACGCGTGTGCAAATTTGGAGAAGGCAATTTCCATGGGAATGGCGTTTGAAGCAGACGATTTTTGCACGCAGCGCGAGATGGGCTCTTTGGGTTGGCCGGAGCGGGTCACGTGGACGCTGTGACGTCGCCGCGTCGTCTGCTGCATGATACCGCTCGTGCAATCTTTAAAACAAATTACGTCCTTACTTGGCACACAACTCAGCGCAAATGATTCTAAAGTGTTCCTTCATTATGTCAAAAACTATTGTCGTTCCGTACATCTCCACAACAATGAAGAAACAACGATTTTCTCACGTTCCCCATGCATTTCTGACCGGAGTTGGAACCTCCAAGGCGTTCGCCGCTGGTCGCCGAGAGACGGCGCTCTAGATTGCGCTACTCCAGAGCCGTTTATTGAGAGAGTTTGGCCATACATTGGTTTGAATAGGCGAGCATCTCGGGGCCAACCACAGGCCGCGAAACAGCCCCTAGCGGTGGTCGTGAGCTCTAAATTTGTGACACGACTAATTTAAGCCGTTTTAGCGTCGCTAGAGTGAAAATGTGTAACTCTCAGTGACTGAAAACTTGGCGCATGTGAGGTTGTCGTCACGTCCATATTCAAGGGTAGAATAAACGAACGTGCGCTCCAAACCAGGGCCGACTTGCTAGAAGCTAGCAGCGTCTCAGCTGAGACGGGGAAAGAAAGCACTGCCAAAGCCAGCGCACGAGCCGAGCGGGACTCCGCGTTTCAAGACGCTCGCGCGCCCCACCCTTTGCACTGATTTCTTTCAGCCAGTCTCAGCTGAGACGCTGTTTTATACTACGCGACAACTTTTCTTGGCAGTGCAGTGGAAGGTACAGGCACGCGTTCCATCTCCCATTTGAAGCGCTGAATAAAACTGTGCGCGGGCTCTCCTCCTTTCCCCGGAAATGTCAAGAAAAGTTGCCGCGGAGAACAGCAAGCCGGCCCAGAGCAAACTGTCACCGAGAGGCCGAGATTGAACGCTTCCATTTCACGCTTTAAATGTCGTTTCCAATATTGTGACGTCGCGGTCTGCTGATTGGTCGACGCTGTGTCACATCTTTAGTTTACGCTATAACCGTGTGGGGAGTATCTCGGCGCTGCGGCGGTTTTTGCTCCGCCTATTGGCCAAACTCTCCTAATATACGGCTCTGCGCTACTCCAGCTACTCTGCTGCGAAGGAGCTATATAGTGCTCTAATAATGCTAACGCATTAGAACTATAGTGCCAAATATAGTGTGAGACTACGGCGGGGCTCGGCCCTGTGAGGAGCTTTATCACATCCATATATATAGTACAACTCATTGAAGTTGTAGCCTAAGCAAGCCGTAATTGTGGAATCTTTGTAAATAGTCCTCAGAGAATCTTCCCTGAATGTAGCGATGTACCCACGCCACGATTCCGAGGGGACTGAAAGGATGTCCCTGCATAAATTTGCAACTTTTCAAGAATGTTGCAGAAGTTCTTTGGATGTTCTGAGAACGTTCTTCGAACCTTGTTAGGATATTTGAATGTTGATTGAATGACCTGGTAATGTTCTATGTCGTTCTCAGAACGTTCTAAGAATATCCCTTTGAAAACATTCCCCGAATGTAGCGATAAGTGCCTGCGCCACATTCTGACAACGTTGATAGAATGTTCTTATACGAAAATCTGCAACACTCCAAGAATGTTGCCTATGTTCTTTTAAACATTCCCGGAATGTTCTCAGAACGTTCTCGTGCTACGTGGGTATTTTCTGACGTTTTTTGCTTTACTTTGTGCTTTCTTAGAAAATAACACATTCTTCACTAAACGCTACTGTCATGTTGAGTTTAGAGTTCCATAACCTCTGCGGGGCACCACGCATGGATCTCTGCCCACAGGCTGAAAGAAAACAGCAAAAATAGAGTTAAGTAAATATTAAAAAGTAATTGCCTCCTGTGCTCACCCCTCCCTCCCCCCCTTCTTCCCAAAATTTCAATTCCTAGGGAAAACCTGTACGTGGGTAATAATGTCGCCATGACTAATTACTATTATTATTATTCAGCGAATGTTTACTACTACAACTGCTACCACTACTACTATATTTATTTCAAGAACATACTCTTCTGTTCCGCCAAACACATTTAGTGAGTTTTAGCGTAAATACGTTGCACCGCAGGATGGCGCTACATTCCCCCCATATAAATATACTGTTGTTTCCTCTCTATACCAAGTTTCTCAAATACCTCATTTCCGCTTTCTTGTGCGCGCCTTTTTCGTTCGTATCCTCCACGCCGTCTTTGCCGCTTCGGTCATCGATAGGGCCGTTTGTTTCGGGAAAGTCCCGAATGAGGAAGTCGGTGGCAAATTGCAGTGGTTGACGATGCCTCCGCCAACTTAGGAAACGCCCGGCGCCACCGCCCGATGCCTTACCGTAAGTGCCACGCTGGGGTGCCGGACATTTATTCGAACGCCGTTTCATCGAATTGCACTTCACCGAATGTTTGACCATATCAGTGCCCTTTGGATGTTTTACTCTCGCTTCTGCCTTGTTTTCGCGCTGGTCACTTTTCGCCAAATGTTTAGTTGCTGAATCATAGAGCATAACAAAACTTGAGTGGGCTTGCAACTTACCGTTCTCAGGCAAGATAAGCGGCTGTTCACTACCACACACCACTTTGTTCCCTCTTCATTTCCCCAATTTGTTCACGCATGAAAGGTACTTCCTGAAAAGGCATGTCACTATTCCTCACTACACTTTTTATATTTTGTGTTTATCTGCTTACTTGTGTTTTTATTCGATCCTAGGATAATAGCTTCCTTTCTAAGAACTTAGGTTGAAAAGCCAGCAAGCCCGCAGTTCTGCTGATTACAACAAAAAAAAAAGGCACTTTTTTTTGTTATTTTTTGCGACATAGAGACAGGTCATTAATTGCTTCAAGGACGGCTTCGTGCTTGAAGCAGAATATGTCTCTTCAAGGACGAAGGTGCACCATTGAAGAAACATACCTTCATCGCTGCACCTGACAACAGGTCTCAAAACATTTTAAGTCTGTGGTCACATTTTCTCTTGGCCTCATTAACAGTGAAAGTCATCATGATGAACTAGAAATGGAAGTAGCAGAGAAATAAAGTTCCTTGTTAGTTCTCTCACGCTGTAGGAAAATGAAGTGTGTAAATTATAATGATATAACACCGCTAGTCTTCCGTTGTTAAAAGAAAACCATTTCCCAGATCAAAAATACTATACCGCTCAACTAGGCGGTGTTCGCTGAAATGGATTCGATGTAATGTTGTTACTTACCGCGCAATCCACATTGTGATCTTGCACACTGGGTCACGCAGTGATCTGTAGTCGGTGACAGGTAAAGTGGAACCTCCACCCACCTCTTTCCACTTTAGCCGAGCGAACGCTGGAGAGGATTTCGCCTACCTTCCAGCTTTCACTCTGCCAAGGGGGAAAGAGGTCGGTGAAGCTTCCACTTTAAAACTTGTCACCAACTATGCAAATGTGCCCCCCCTCCCCCCCCCAAAACCAGAAAAGAAAAAAAATTACAGGGTGTTTTTTTATTGCAAAAGCAAGCGATGCGTCGCCAATTGCTTAGCCTCTGCCCAAACGTAGCGCTAGCAGTCTGTACTAGATATCAAAGTTTCAGAACTATCCATTATCTGATTAAAAAGATATAATGGTTTTCTGAAAATTTCTTTGGAAAAAATGGGGCCTGTTCTTGGAAATTGGCGTCATTCAGCTCCAGATGTTCGAGGGCTCCTTCTGCCACCATTTTCCCAGTGAGAATTTCAGAAAATCACTTATAACTTTTGAATAATACAACGGTGAGCTATGAAACTTTGGCATCTGGTTAAACCGCTAGCTCTACATTTGGGCAGAGAATGAGAGTTTGGTGATGGATAGTTTATTTTTTAGGTAAAAAAAAGCCTCTGCAAACATTGTTTGGAACAGCCTGCACAGCTGCCTCCACCCCAAATTTACTTCATCAAAGTACACAGACCTTTGGTACATGCTCCATATACTAAACACATAGGAATAGAGTTCTGCACAGGTTTAGTGGTTCATGCACGCACCAATTTGGAAGGGGCATTTCTCATACGGTTCCCTAAAAAGATTGTAGCCTGCAGATCTCTATTGTTTGTTTTTTATTTATTTATTTATACTATTGGCCTAGTGGCCGTTACAGGAGTGAAGTTGTCATCAGTCCTTCTCTGTCGCGATCCTTTTGTCCCTTTCTCAGGACGGTCTCCCAGTGCCGCTGGGAACTCCGGAGATTCGCCACGAGCCACCACTGTCTAGAGGTCTCCACGGCCAAGGACGCATACAGCTTTCTGAGCAACATCGGTGCCTATGCCGATTTGCCCCGGTTTTCAAGCCGTGCACGAAAGCGACGGCCAGTCGTGTCACCTGCTGGACCAGCTCGACATCTGGAACCAGTTTCTCCAAGAGGTGGACATGCTACTTGAGGAAGTGGCTCCGGGGACACTCAGCGTCGCTCCACAGCGCAGGGCTTCTGACCGGCTTCGCTATGGAGCACTGCAATCCTGACGGATGGGTGCTCCTTCACTGGCTCTTCAAGGAACATCGCTGCATTGCGAATCTACGACTCCTCAGTCCCAACAAGCGTTCCCAGCTCCATCTGGGCAACGCACTGAGCCAGAACTCTGGCCTCAGGGCGCTGACACTGAGTTACGAGACGAGCGAAGAAGAGCTCAGAATGATCTACTCCGCCGTGAGACATTGGACAAAGCTAGAGAGCTTGACCATCAGCGGACTAGCGCTATCCAATGACGCTGCGGTGCTACTGGAAGCCTCCCTAGAGAAGCTACCGTTGCTGAGGTCTCTGGACGTATCTTTCTTGAGTATCGCTCCTGCCTGCGATGCTGAGCTGCTCAAGGGTGTGTTCGAGAGGATGTCGGCACTGACATCGCTGTCCTTATCCTACACATTTGAACCGCCAGACATTGAATTGGTGCTCCACTGCCTGGGACCTGGTCTGTCCGAGCTCAGCGTAGATGACAGTTTTCTGGTACCCCAGGAAGGAGCGGTCTTCCAAGCATTTCTCTCTGGCAACACCGTCTTGAAGAAGCTGACCCTTATCCAAAAGGTGTGCACAGGAATGGGTGAGCTCAATAATGTTTGCAAGGGACTTATGGTAAATCATAGCCTCGAGGAACTGCACCTTTCGGACTTTGGCCTCGAAAATCCTACGATGGAACTGCTTGCAGAAGCTGTGGTGGAGCACAGCACCCTGAAGATTTTGGAAGTTGATTTTTTCGACGAGTGCTGGGAGATGGACGGTAAACCTCTTGCGAAGATGCTGGGTCAGAACAAGAGCATCCAAGAACTGAAGTTCGAAGTGGGCGAAGTTGCCTGCTACGACGCATTCGCCGAGGCAGTTCGCAAGAACACCACGCTGAAGAAGCTGTCTCTCAATCTTGTCCAGTTAGATGACTTGGCCGAAATCTTCGTCTACAGGGGGTTTCTGGAGGCACTCTCGTGCAATGGAACGATCCAGCAGGTCACGCTGGGAAGCATTTACTCTGTTTTAGTCAGCCAATTCAGCGAGCTTCTCCGTGAGACTGGGACTGAAAGAAGGGTGACCTTTGAAGTCGACTTGACCGACAGCGAGTTATTTACCGAGGCTCTAGAGAAATGCTCCGGGACTCGCTGAAATGAGTTACTCAGACTGGGGGTCCAAAATCCCTGTGCCCCCAAGTGCATATCGGCACCTCATGCGCTATTACAACCTCGAGCATTTAGACATCACCCTCTGGGATCAACCGATGGATGACGAGGCCGTGACTGCCCTGGCCGAGTTTCTTGCATCTACCAGAACCCTGCAGACTGTTCGTCTCTGCTTCCACATTTCACCGGCGGCCACATATGCGCTCTTGGACAGCATCTCGTGCAATAGAAGCATCTCAAGATTGGTCATATTGAGGTGGACTTTCAACGAACGGAATGCCAACCTGTTGTGGCAGATCTTGAGCAACACCGACATTCTCAACGAAATCTTTCTGTCGCTCTACAATAACAGCAATTTCAAGGCACTGAGCCAGTTTCCTGAACGTCTGCTAGACAACCACAGCCTGCTCTCTGCAGATTTCTCGGACTTCCGGGATTTCAAGTTGAAAATCAAGGACGTGATGCGACGGAACTTATCGACGCTCTACCGTGCGGTGATGTTTGTGATGGGTTCGCGTGGAAGGCGCTATGCCGAGGCCTTTGAGCGTGTCTTGAGGAGTCCAGCTTTGGTCAAGGAAGTGCAGAAGTCTGCCTCCGAATCCAAGGAAGATGCCAAGGAACGGGTGCGGTGGGCCAAGGACTACCTGAACCAGCACTTCCTGGCGGCAGCTGGTGTTGTCAGGGACACTGTTACGTGCACTGAGAATGGACAACTCCAGCTGGATCAGATTGGCTTAGACAGCTGGCTCCACATCCGACGGTACCTCAAGGTGGCTGATATCAAGGAACCCACTGACCAGCCATCGACGTCCCGTCACCTTTATAAGCGTCGATCGAGGCGTTAGATGTGTAGAGATTCTTGTAGCTCTTCTTGTTTTTAATTTTTATTCAAAATGTTTTTTTGTTTTGATTGGCTGCAAGAAAAAAAACACCTAGTGGGTATGTGTTTTTTTTTTGTATATCCTCAGGTTTGTGGATGCTGGGCGTTCTTAAAGGGAAGTTCTGTTTCTGAAATTTGCTGGCATTTTCTAAAAGTACTAATGCTTATGGGCTATTTGCTGCCTGTAGTACTTTGCATAGTATACTTTGATTTAAATGTGCCTGGGAGATTTTTTACACAAGTATTACTGGCAGTTAGGGATTTTGTGAAGGTAGTTTTTCAAGTAATGTCAAATGGAACAGCTTGAAGTTTCCTGCAATTTTTGTTTATTGACTTTAGGGTACAGGTCTTCTACAGCATTGAAGGTAACCACATATCTGTTGTGAATATGTTAAATGTTATGTTAGTGTTAAGGTGTTAATACTTGTAAAGCTCCTGCTCAGTTACGGAGAGCATGCAATGTTCACCTGGTGAACCATCTACAACGAACTAGGATGCAGCAAGTGGACCTTTAATGTCAATAACAATAAACAATAATGAAGCCAAAATTTCGCTCTTTTTTACTGGCATTGCTTTCTGGAGGCAATGAAGAGCAGTAGCTCTGCCTCTAGCCAATGCTCCAGCACGCTCTGCTTAATTTCTATCATGCTTTGGTTGCATGCGCTTGTGAGACATTGAAGCGATATCGAAGGTAAAAAGCTTGTGCCACTAGAGCGTAGCGGGTGCCACTAGAGCGAGCTTTCGGCGTCGGTGCCGACCAAGCATGCTCGTGCGATGCAAGTATCCTTCAAATCACGCTTTCGGTTATCCAACTTGGCACACTTGGGCTTGGCGTGGCGCAGCTCGGGTTTTCTTTCGAATTACCAAACAACTCGCAAGAGCTAGGATCGACGAGACGCAGCTTTTCTTCAATCCCCCATCCTTTGTGTTTTGCCCAAGTTCCCCATCAGCTCCAGCTCTCCGAAGAGCTCTCGCCAAACTCTGACGCATTAGTAACCGAAGCCTTTCTTTGTTTTCCCCAAGCTCCCCATCGCAATACACTTTGTGTCGGGATACTCGTCTTGCTGAAACGCAGTGCACGTGGGGAAACGATCCCCTTTTTCGACTGTGCCGGTGCAGATTTTTTCGTCCTTGCATTGCATGGCCTGCAGCTGAAGGGGTTTTCAAATGTTAGACTATACCTGTTTTCACCTCAAGAACCGTAGTAAAACAAGTCCGGCTCCTTGCAGAGCGTTACCAATTTCCCCCTTTATGTTGATAATTAAGATATATGTTGATGCATCTTAGATTAGATGTATCTTATGAAGACATACACGTTCCAAATGTCAAAAGCATAGCTTTTTGCTCCGACAACCAAATATCGTAAAAACTACTTCGCGACAGCGTATGAACAATGCACAAAACTTGTGTTTTTCTTGAATTCAATCACACAGTATTATCTGTCGCAGAACACATAGATCCTGATGAGTTGTGATGCCCACGGGGGACGGGGGCAAACCGATCACTCTCTGGATCGCCATCTTTGATTTCCGCAGCACCCCTATGTTCGCTGAAACTTGAAAATACTGCTGCGGTCAAATTTCTGATCTACGTGGGCAGTGATTTCCCTACCCACCCCCTAGGGGGCAGTTGCGTAGCCAGGGGGGGGGGGGGTTCACGGGTTGAAACACCCCTTGAAATTTTATGCTTTTTCTCTTTCCCCTTTCTGGTGTCAGTTATCTTTTTTTTTGTGTGTTTTGCCGTTTTGTCAAGGCATTAAAAGTCCTGTGTTTCTCTTTCTGTTTGACAACTCACTACATTCAGGGGACGGGCCCACAGCATTCTAAAGCAAAACGAAGATGACGACACTGTCCGTGAACTGCATGAGAAACACATGTCCGACTCCGGCTCTTCGAAGAGCTCTCGCCAAACTCGAACGCATTAGTAACCTAAGCCTTTCTTTGGCTTACAGGTGCAAATGGCTCAGCTCCCGACGTCACAAAAGCTGCGAAATCCTGACCTCGAAGGATGCTGGCCTCGCTCCAGAGAATGCACGCAACTTGACTAAAATCCCCCTACCCTTTGAGTCTCAAGGACTCGACGACAATTCTAGGGCAGTAAAACAAATGCACAAAATAGCGACGATCTGACACCCCAAACCCTACAATGAGGAGAAAACAGGGCGACGAAAAAACAGACAGCTTAGCGTTTTTCTTCTTTTTGTCCCGTCTTCCCCTCTAAGAGTTCACTCAATCGCACTCCTTTTGTTTCAGTAATACACCAACCAGAATGTAAAAAAAAGCATCCCCCTTAATAAAAAGATGAATAAGCGAGAGAAAAGTGGCAACATATGCACAGTGGAAGCGACTTTGGAATGCTCATAGTCACTTGGTTTCAAAGCATACCTACTTGACTTCTTGATTCGCTGCAGTGGGTAATGTTTATAACCTTGCGTTCAGCACGTGAGTCGTGAAAGTTCCTCTACGTATACACTTTCTAGTTTGTCTGAGGGCTCCCCTAAGAGAACTCTACTGCTAAGAAAAAATATTTTATGCGAAACTGTTGTAAGCGTGTTGGCTCAAAAGTGGTCATCGGAGCGTGAGCCGTTTCGTCGCCTCTCCACGCTGCATTCCTCCTATCATCAGCATTAAGAACAGAGGAGAGGTTTGCCCATTGAATATATATTCGTTATAAACATTCATTGCGGTATCAGAGTATTGATACCGTGGCTGATATCCACGTAGCACCCAATGTCGTGCGAACATTTCCTGGGTGTTCTGAACAGGGGCAATTCCGAAGGGGGCGACGAGGGCGGCCGCCCCCTAAATAAAGTCGACCCCCCCCCCCTTTCCCCTTCTCGGAGGGCAATTTGACATGGTTGGACCCCCCGGTGCACACGAAAGAATGGGAGAATAGCATCCTTACAAATTTTCCGCCCCCCCAAAACATAGTTTTGGATCCGCCCCTGGTTCTGAATGTTGAAGGAACGTTAAAACACCATACGGAATGTTTTAGGAACGTTTGTATGCAAATATTCTTTATAGGGTAAGCTGCTCAACATTCTAGGAACGTTTGTTGGCGAACATTCGTATGCACAATGTTCTCGGAACGTTCCCCTTCGAACATTCATATGCGCACCATTCTTGGAAAAATCGCTTGCGAACATTCCTAGAATTTCTGCAGCTCTCACGCAACGGAGCTCTCGTGCAACCTGTGGTTCGAAACACCATCCACTATATGCCACTTTGTGCCAAAAATATGCAAATTAAGTGGAGTTTCTGGAAACTTAGCATGAGGGATCAGTTTTATCTTATATGAGTCTACCGAGGAATCTGATATAAGGTGTAGGAGAAAAGCAATGGTTTTCAAAACTTGATATCGGACTTGGCAGCACTCACTGCGTATGTAGAGGGGCAGTTTTTAATAGACCCGATTTTTAGCATCTGGGGTTCAGTACTTCGAAAGAGGCATTTCTCAGTTGAGTGTGGGATGCCATGTGTTTCTGTTCTTAAGCTCGGGGTGAGTAGTTGGTTATGTATGCAGCACATTTTGAATGAAAGCGGCTAGCTTGTGCTTGCGCCTTCTAAATATATCTTTCGATTAAAAAACATTGATTGCCCTGTGAGGAGCTTTATCACATCCATATTTATAGTATGGCTCATTGGGGTTGTAGCCCAAGCAAGCCATAATTATGGAATCTTTGCAATTAGTCCTCAGAGAATCTTTTCTGAATGTAGCAATGTACCCACGCCACGTTCCGAGGGGAGTGAAAGGATGTCCCTGCATAAATTCGCAACTTTTCAAGAGAGTTGCAGAGGTTCTTTGGATGTTTTAAGAACGTTCTTAGAACCTTGTTAGGATATTTGAATGTTGATTGAATGACCTGGTAATGTTCTATGTCGTTTTCAGAATGTTCTAAGAATATCCCTTTGAAAACATTCCCCGAATGTAACGATAAGTGCCTGCGCCACATTCTGACAACGTTGATAGAATGTTCTTACGTAAATCTACGACATTCCAAGAATGTTGCCTATGTTCTTTTAAACATGCCCGGAATGTTCTCGGAACGTTCTCGTGCTACGTGGGTACCCTGGAGTGGACCTGTGTGCCGCCGCCGCCAACAATTTTTTGTGTGTGTGTGTGTGTGAAGGGGGGGGGGGGGGCGTTTTTTGTTTCTTTTGTTTTTGTATGTGTCTGACCTACTATATTATGCATAAATAAATAAGCATATCGGTGTGTCCGTAGGCTTTTTTCCCTTTCCTCTTTACTCATGTAAATATATCAATAAATGTAGAAGTAAAGAGAATGCTGGAGTACCTAATTCTTCCAACTGACAAACTTTCACAGTGGAGGCGATGTTGCTCTCCAGCATTTTGCATTGTTTTCTCAATTTAAACGACTCCTTTCCCTCTCCCCCCACTCTCTAATTTACACCTCCATCGTTTTCTGGTCCCTTCTGCGACCTTTTGAGCGAATGTACAAATGAAATCATTGAGAGCAATCCCAGGTGCTCGGTAGTGTTAGATGGTGACTTCAATTATCCAGGTGTTGATTGGAGTGGGTGTTCCCTCCGTCCAGGTTGTCGTGAATCGTCCGAGTGCAGAGTTTTTTGTTTTTCACTTAATCCTGCAACCTCACTCAAGTGATCACTAATCCAAAACGGGGTGATTCTATTCTTGGCTTTTCCGTCTGATCCTGACTGTATTTCCGCTCATGTTTTAGAAACTATCATCGATCACAATGCCATTCTAGTCAACACTACATTCTCTCGTGTGCAGCGTAATGTCATTAGACAAATGTTTCTAACTATCCCAAGGCCGAATTAAGCAAACTGCAAAGCTCTTTAAATTCCTTTGCTATGAAGTTTTGCTTCTGTTTGATATGTGACCCGTGGCAGAGAACTGGGCTTTGTGGAAAAATGAAATTAATTTACTTGTACAAAATTTTGTCCCATCGGTGTCAACCAGAAGGAACATAACAAGCCCCTGGTTTCATAAGTATCTTTAAAAGCTGCTCAACAAAAATAAATCTTTTCTTTAGCAAAGGCAAGAGGTTCCCCAGAATCCTGGTCTAAATTCAATGCAAGTGCTAGGGCATACAAATGGAAAATAAAACAGGTCAAAGAGAAGTTTTTCAATCACGATTTGGCAAACGTGATACAGTGCAATCCAGTTATAACGATGTACAACTTATAATGATCAGTTTCTAGAGTTTCTAATTCAGATAGAACGATATTTGGTTATAGCGATTGAAATTTGGGCTTTTCTCATCATCGTTATAAGCGGATTGTGCTGTATCAACAAACGCCCGAAAGTTCTGGTAGACGGTCTTGCCTAGAAACCAAATTCCATCTACTCGCAAAGACAGCCGTGAACATGATGTCACCCTACGAATCTGCATCTCTATTTTACACCTACTTTAGTTCAGTTTTTATTGACAACACATTTCCTCTACCATTTGCTCCGAATCCCGTGAACGCAACTATAAATCCCATATTTTTATGACATGTGGAATCGCTTAAATCATTGACCATTTGTGTCCAAACTCTGCTTGCGGGGGTGATAAAATTCCTTTTAAATTTTTGAAGCTGACTAAAGATAAAATTGTCATTCTTTTATGCCACATTTTTCAAGCCTCATTGGAATCTTCAGAAATACCAGATGAGAAAAAATCTATGAAAGTTATTCGCATTTTTAAATCAGGTGATCGGAGTAATCCATCAAACTACAGACCAACCTCTCTTGCAAGTATCCCCTGCAAAATATTTGAGCATGTCATATACTCTCAAGTCATGGGCTATCTTAATGATAACAACCATCTTTCTCCCCAGCAGTAAGGTTTCCGTAAAATCCTTTCATGCGAAAGAGTTATTTGAATTTGTGACCTACTTGTATCACAGCTTTAAGCCTCCTGCACCACTGACACAATTTTTGTCGATTTCGCTAAGGCCTTTGACACTGTCCCTCATCAAAGATTACTTTTGAAACTTTCCTTACTAAACAAAGACAAAAACGTTATTAGCTGGATTTCTTCCTTCCTTACTAATCACGAGCAATCTGTGTATATAGACAACACCTCATATCATTCAATTTCAGTAAAATCCGGTGTACCACGGGGCAGTGTACTGGGACCCCTATTTTTTCTCATTTACATTAATGACTCACCCCCTCTAATTTCGTCATCCGCTAGACCATGTGCCGACGACTGCGTTATATACCGCCGCATTTCTCACCCCAATAATTCCCAAGTTCTTCAACGAGACATGAGCATTCTGGCCGAATGGCGTCTGACATGGAAAATGAATGCTGATATCGCCAAAACCAAGGAATGTCAATTGCTCAAAAACGTATGTTCCTTCACATTCTATCAACTCTACTGCAATTTCACCGATCCCCTCATACAAAAACCTGGAATATGTTGCGGTTAAGAAGTAGCGTGATCCAGACCAACGCGTTTTTGTGCACGCGTAGGCCGTGCGGCTCCCGGGAATTGCGTATTTCGTGACGTCGCGCTGATTCTGGGCGCATTCTGGGCATAGAAAGCTGGATGATTTCAACTTTTTCTGAACGCGCAAGAAAACGTGCTGTGGCGTAGTAGGGCGCTCCTGCTCCCGGCCAATCGGTGGAGGGCACTAATTCCGGCTCCGCATTTCTTCGCCGTCTGGCGCAGATACTTTCCGCTCGCCCAAAACCGCGCCGTCCTAAACAACGCGCATGGTTGTGACTCAGAAAGCGCACCGGAAACAGGAAAAACATCACGAAATACGCAATTTCCGGGAGCCGCACAGCCTATGGGTGTACAAAAACGCGTCGGTTTGGATCGCGCTGTAGGGCGAGGGAAAAGGAAGGTGAAAAAGGAGGAAGCGGATGCAGCGCAGGCGAGGGGAGGGGTTTCCTCCTTCCCTCGCCAGCTTTGCGCCCATTTCCTCCACTCCCACCTTCCTTTCTCTCGCCCTACCTTCTTGAGTTGTCACCGGCTATAGGTATCACTTTCACAGGTGACCTGTCCCAGAATGAGCACATACCTAGATGCCATAATAAACATATCATCTCGAACTCCTGGCCTTCTTCGAAGGCACTTTTACCAGGCACGACAGCAACCCCCGGACATTTCCCATAGGGCCAATGGAGTCGACTTTTGTACAGCAGCACCAAATTCCTCGTCCGTGGTGTGGGGCTCTCATTACTTGAACGAATTGACGATTTATTTTATTTTCTGTAGATTAGAAATTTAAATTAACAACTATGTTATTACTAAAAATACCTGAATAACCATTCTCAATGGCTTTTTTTTACACGAGTACCGTAGTCTACTTTGAAGCCGCTTTTAGCGAAGTCATACAAGGTCCAAGATGGCGCCTTTCAATTTTGTAGGCGGGGTGGGTGGGGGTTGCGGGTTCCGACGATGCTAGTAGTGCTAGCGACGATGCTGTTCAGCGGTATAAGATATGATCATATTGCCCTAGTTCATAGTCGTGTGTGTATTTTTCCTCTCATTCGAGACGTCCAGTCGTCCTGTAAGGAATGGAGCAGGAACGGAAATATTTCTTAGGCATATTTAATGCACATTACCCATGCACACAAGAAACAACATTTGTAAAGTACTAATTTACATTCCCACACACAAACATACAATAGATACACTTCACATGGATGGATGTACAATGTTATAAAACACTCGTATAGATTTACAAATGTATAGAAATATTCACCCACATGTTTATGTAGTCAACATGAGAACCGACAATCATAATATATATATATACAAGTAAAAAGGAAGAGATGTTAGCTTGACGGAATGTTATAGTTTGGGCTTGGATCAGTATAGAAAACATCATCCAGGAAAGGGTATATTCATGGAGGTGCTGGAAGCCCAGTTTGTGTGTTTTTTTTTTAGCTGTAAGTGTATGTTTTGTTTTCGGTTCTTCGAATGAGCAGTTGCGAAACCAATTGAAGCGTGTTGTAGCATACAGTTTCACAAATCTCTTGTGGCACTCTGGGCTGCAACCCTCTCGTGCATTAGAGATTGCATCACAGACCTTTAGAATGTGTGCCACAGAGTCAATTCCCTTGAAGAAAGTAACTTCCAGCTGTTGAACATACACAAAACATGAAACCGAAGGCACCGTGAGGTTCCCAAAAAGGCGTTTGGGGATGTTGTTGGCGCTCAATAGGCTGAAGAATTGGTGGGAGCCACCAAAGTGTCCTAGGCTTTCATCTGTGAGGAAACGCTCACACACACATTCTGTTAGTTTGCTGCCTAGGAAAGATTTCACGAGAGAACCACTGACATAATAAACAACATTGTCATCTATTATGTTAACATTCTCTCCCTCAGCCCTAGCAGATGAGCCTTGTGACGTCCCTCCATCAAAGTCTAGCTCAGCTGCATCCACTCGTGGGAGAGAAGACGCAGAAAAGCTCCTTAGCTCGTCCAAGAGGAAGCTTGCATCCTCTTCGCAGTTTGCTCCTCCGCAAAGCTTGGTCAGCTTGCCAACCAAGATGTGTTTCAACCCAGCAATGAATTGAAACGCAGTTGGGTTGTCATTACTACCATGCTGTTGCTTCACAAGACCGAAAAGGTTTTCTAATGGGTCGTGTCGTGTTTTTGCGAGTCTACACTTTAGGTGGTAATTATGTGCTTCTTTGCTTCCAAGTACCTTGCCACCTTGTACAACGTTACGTTGTACAAGGTGTCTATGAATGTCCAATCAATAGTGTCGGTTCCATTTTGCAGCTTATGTTGACAGAGATTGTTTCTCGTACACTTCATCAGATGAGGAGCATCATATAAGAAGACCTTCTCGCCGTTAATTTCAAAGAACGGTGCTTGAGACACATCCATCAGATGAGCCAAGCTTACGTTGTTTGACCCTTGGTCGCAGATCACAGCTTTGACAAAAATGCCAGAGTCTTGGAGCTGTTGGATTACGGTAACCAATAAGTTTCGAATGGCAGATGCAGATGTCTGAATTTCTGAGATGGCAAAGGCCACAGGTTGAACCCAGTTCTTTGTAATGCCAGATAGAGGACCATCAAGAATGCTGTGCTGCTCACATCTTTTGATCTCTCAGTGCCATCATCCTGGAAGCCAATGACAATGTCATGTTTCACGCAGTGGCGGATTTAAGGGAAGGGCGACAGGGGCGGCCGCCCCCCCTCAAACGAGTCGACCCCCCTCCCCCTTCACGAAGCGCAATTTGATATGGGTGGACCCGCCGCGTGCACAAGAAAGCATGGGAGAATAGTATCCTTAAAAATTTTCCGCCCCCCCCCCAAAACGGAGTTCTGGATCCGCCCCTGGTTTCACGTCATATTGTAAGTGCCGTCTTAATGAAATTTCATCTAACATGAGACTGCACACCCTGTCCTGAATTGGCCAATCTTCAGCTGCACTTCTCAATTTGTTGATGACGGCAGTCATAACCCCAGGTGTCACAGGGGTTGATGACAACCATCTCCTGAGAGATCTCTCTCTGGGCAACTCCATCATTCTTGACAGTAGCCTGTTAGCTTTCAGTCCATAAAAGTAGAAACTAAGAGCAAGCTGCTTCACATCATTAAGCCACTTTCTTCCCTGTGCGTTTACAGAACTGAGTTCAACCTGTGCCGATAGCAGTTTATAGAATTCTTTTGGGACGTACTCCCTGATGTTCCGCAGAGCTTCCTGTTTCGTGACCTTTCTGAGGCTTTTCAATCCCTACAGCCTGTTGAGTGCCTTGCAGTACTTTTCACTTTGGCTACGAAGCTCTCATAAACGATGCTTTGTGCATGGTATATAAAGACCCGACATCGCCATCCAGCCTTTTTTGGTGTGGCGACGAGAATCCTCAGGCCTCTGCAAGATGGGCCAGGCACTCCGGCGTCAACAGCAGCTGGCTCCAGAAGTGCTTCTTCTGTGCCCTTAGGTTCTGCATGAGAAATATTGTACATAGCTGATTAACATTCTGCAGTCAGCAAACACAGAAATTGACTCATCACTGAAAAACTTAAAGCGTACTGAGAAAAGGTTCGACAGGAACAATGCACGGGGCATCGGATCGTCCTCCTGGCTCAGCTGGAGAAGTAAGTGCCCAAGCCAGTAAGTGCCTGCATATATATACAAAGAGTATACATATAACATGTCCTTAGGTTCTGCATCAAAAATATTGTCGCTGATTCAGCATCCTGCAGTCAGGGAAGACATATTTGCTTATGACCGAAAAAATGTAGGCGTACCAAGGGAAGGTTCGACGGCGACAGTGCTTGGGTCCTCTGATCCTCCTTCAGGCTCAGCTGGAGAAGTGCCCAAGCCTAAGTGCCTGCACATATATACGAAGAGTTTAAATAACATGTACTTAGGCTCCGCATAAAAAATATTGGAGGTGATTCCCCATCCTGCAGCCAGGAAAAACACAACTTGGCTTATGACCGAAAAATTTATGGCGTGCCGAGGGAAGGTTCGAATGGGGACGGTGATTGGTGTATCAGCATCTCCCCCTGGTGCAGTGCCTGCATAAATACACAGAGTATGCATATAACATTCATCATGGTGAAGCTCCTTGCATTGTCATCATTGCAGTGGCTTCAGAAGGGAAACAGAGGGTGGGATTGTCTTCCAGACAATTTAGATATTTCTGTAGTCGGTGACAGGTCAAGAAGGAAGTGGAAGCCCCTCCCATCTCTTTCCACTTTAGCAGAGTGAACGGTGGAGAGGAGATTGCCTCCTCTCCAGCGTCCCCTCTGCCAAAGGGGAGAGAGGTGGGAGGGGCTTTTACTTCCTTCTTGACCTGTCACCGATTATAGTACGCCCATTCAAGTGAAAAGAATGGAAATACGAGTACACCCCTTATTTTTCTGAACACTTTCTACACCACTGTGTCATTGACAATGCCAGCTGCACTTACTATCCTCGAGCATTCCAGAGACTGCACACTCCAAGTCTGGTGCAGCCAGGAGCTCTGGAGCTTCGGGCAGGGACAGGCCACTTGTAGAACAAACAGCTGTAAAATATGCAGAAAAGAATAATTAAAATATCAACAAAATAAAACGGATCAGTTCCTAAAGTATTCTTAATTTGTCCTCTGCATCAAGCTCATCCTGTGATTCTGCTACTGCACTCTCCTGGTTGGTACCTGCAAACATTGTGGCAGGGTATAGCAGTTGCTATTTATTGAACTTTGAGTACATAAAAAAAACTGATATTTTTAATCTGTTGACAGAATGAAACCTTGTTTTGAAGTTTAACAATAATCATCATCATAATTAGCACTACCTTTACTTGTGTTGTGCTCTATGATGGTAATGTGTGGAATGCAGGATCCCTGAAGTGCTCTATTTTTTATGAGAACAAAAACAGATTGAGGTTATGGGGATTTACTTTAAATAGGGGAACCACTAACCAGGTCTGACGAGACATCGGAGCCTGGTGTTGGTAAAAAGGACGGATGGTACAGCATCCACCTTCAGCTTGCTATGGTCGTCGTACGAGCTGTCATCCGCAAAATGCTAAGAGCAAAGCTGGTAATTCTTGTGCACAACACTTCATGGTTTTTCAAGCAGATAATTTCTGTTGGCATATTCCAGCCAGTGCTGAAACCTGTAAATGAAAACCTTATGCCTAAACGTTCACTTCATGTCAGGGTAGCTATAACTACAATATAGTCATTATTTCGAATTCTAGACTTATTTCAATCGTTGTGACACGGAACATAGCAAGAAAACTAGTCTACTATATGTGAAGATAGTAGACAAGTTATTAATGCGAAAGCATTAACTGTCCCATGGAGCGAACCGATGTCATCAGCTTTGAAGCCACGCCAAACGGCCCCTTCCCCTGTCCTAATGTCGTCTGTAGCAGAAATCTGATAGATAGGCTCCCATTGGCTGGCGCGCGTCATCAAGGAACGAGGCTCCCATTGGATCTCGTGCGGCGTAGTTCCAGAAAAGGCCACCAGAGAAGCCCTCTCCATGGCGGCGCAGCTCACGCAGCGACCCTAAAGAGCGACCTGGCCGTCGGCGGTGGCAGCAGAGCCTGTTCGGGCAAGCCCTGGAGCGGGTGTACGACTTAGCGCGGCACGACCACTTCACGAGAGCGTGTGCTGGGCCGTCGGCTGACGAAACGCGGCCGTCCACGCCACTACGCTGCAGACCAACTAAGGGAGTGGAAGAACGACATTCATGCTTTCGCAGTTCACAACTTGTAAGAAGTGCTTAGGTTTCTGCAGACTTTTAGAGCGCAGCTCTTAGGCATTCGTTTCCGGGTTAACGTAACCGCGCGTTGCATTCTGCTACGTTTTTCCGCCAAAGTTAATAAAAAGTATTTTCCCGCTAAATTGAGCGGAAAAAATTCTCCGCTAAATTTAGCAGAAAAGCTTAACCGGCTAAATTTAGCAGAAAATTTCCCTGCTAAACTTAGTGGAAAAGCTTCCCCGCTAGATTTAGCAGAAAATATTCTCCGCTAAATTTAGCGGGGAAACTTAGCCCACTAAAGCTAAATTTAGCGGGAAAAATTCCCTGCTAAATTTAGTGGAAAAAATTGCCCGCTAAATTTAGTGGAACGAAATTCCCGCTAAATATAGCGGAAAAAATTACCCGCTATTTTTAGCGGAACATTTCCGCGCTATATTTAGTGGGAAATTTAGCAAATTTAATTTTAGGAGGAGGGTACGGAAAGAGAGGAGGGGCATACCCTCCCCTTTGTTTCCTCCCTCCTGCTCCTCAAGAGCTGCACCCTAATTCGGCATTACAGAGAATTGTAAACGTTTTTCTCCTTTCTTATGTCTACTATCTACTTACATATGAACAAAGGACGCCATTTTCACACCCATAGCTAGGAATAAATGATACTGTTGATACGAAATGAAATTCTAGAAAGCCCACAACCCACACTTTTATAGTACTGCAAGGTATGCATGCTATAAGGCAATCAACAAAATGTTTATTCTCCTTATGTTCAAAAACTGTGTGGAAGCTTTCAAAATTAAACTGCATCGTAAATATAAGTATGCAGATGTGCATAAAGCAGAGTGGAGCGTAGTGTGCCAGCTAGTTAACTTATTCAACTAGCGATACTATCTTTTCAC
This sequence comes from Ixodes ricinus, assembly GCA_037355805.1. Taxonomy (NCBI): domain Eukaryota; kingdom Metazoa; phylum Arthropoda; class Arachnida; order Ixodida; family Ixodidae; genus Ixodes; species Ixodes ricinus. The sequence goes on along the minus strand of JAZHYW010026364.1, from coordinate 26,678 downwards.
TTACACACCTTGCCTCTTGTTTTATGTTGCACTTACCTCTAATCTTAATTCGAACAGATTAAATAAAAAATGAGTGAGTTACACGAATTGTCTTCATTGGGAACTTACCAGGCTTCCAAACATTAGAAAAGGGAATAACCGTGATTTTAGAGTGGCAAATCAACTAAAATTTGTTGATAAACTTTTCTAATTATTGGTTCCATGGGTCATGTTACAATTGCAATATTGACGGCATTTATACTATTTGAGGCAAGGCGATTTTAAAAAAATTGCAACATTCATCGATGCATTTTTGCGGTCTTCCGCCACTGTGGGCAGAGCTTGCGGCACTCTTTTTAAACGCATACTTTAAATCAAGCTTTAAAAAAAACATGCATATTGACTCATGAATATACATAAAAAAAACATTACGTTTTCGCAAAGTTTTTAAATTGGTTCATTCTTCAATAGTATACCGTAATTGCAACATGACCCATAAAAGCAATGATTAAAAAAAATTAACACATTTGAGTTAATTAGTCTACCTACCGTGACGGTGATTACCTCATATAATGTCCGTCGAGACCAAAAAGTACATGGTGAAAACGGCAATAAAAAAAGAAATTCTCCAACAAAAACCCCAAAAACTAATCCAACGTTTTGAAAACTGTGTGGATTTTTTTTTCAGTGGTCACTGTATCGCATGAGGACCACCTGCAAAACTCGCCTCTCAAAAGTACGAAAAGCAAGAATAAAAGCTGTTCGAATTAATATTAAACACTATAGTATAAAAAAGAACCGTAGCAGCTAGCTGGGGGTTCATTTGGTGGACAATATAAGAAGTGTATTGATTGAAAATTTGCGTATTGAGCATTTTTTACCTCTACATTGGCAAACAAAATTATTCCACTGTACTTACGTGGAACTCGCAACCTAACAACTGTGAATTGCAAACATTGATTGATAATTTATACGAAAAATATAAAGCATTTTAAGGCTGGTGAATAGGGAGAAAGTGTGGAGAAATTGGAGCTCACCTGTCGTCTCTTGGGATGCGAAAAAACTTGTACGTATTGTCCTTGTCCCTCGAGTTATTAGTGCACCACTTGGCGCAACAGTGATGATGCCCGCCATTGTAAAGAAAAAAATCCAGGGAGTTTGACATGGGTATGAACACTAAAACCAAACGCACTCACACGATTCTCGCGTAAACTAAACCATGCGCAAGAGCGCAGCTATTATCGGATCGCATTGTAAACAAACAATGTTGGGAGAGGGAGTTACAGCGTCGAGCGCAGTGCGCGCAGTCCGTCAAGTCCGGGGCCGGGGTGCCAGCATGTCAATGTGCAGTCGGTTTGGTTTCAGTTTTACAGTAACGGAACTGACAAGTGGTGATTTGGAGCAGCTCTTGTAGCAGGGGACAGTGGGTTTTGGAGCAGAGATTCCCACTTTTGGAGCAGACAATTTTGAGCTTTCATGTCAGAAAGTTTTATACAACCTCTTCGACAGTTAGTCCGTAGAAAAAAACTGCAGCTGTTGGAGTGTTGGGAGACTATTTAAAGCATAGGCGTAGACTTTGGGGGGGCATCGGGGCTCGTGCCCCCCTGGTGAGATCTGGGGGGGGCTCTGACCCCCCCCTCGGGCCCAGGCCATGATCCTTACCGAGACGCTGTTTACGTGCTATGTAACGAGCTTGAAGTAGTGGCATGTAAACAAAATAACGCCCACGTTGCCTTTATTGACAAAATACATGAGAAATGGAATCCCAGCATGCTTTCATTAGCTTCAATCTTCAGTACTGGCGAAAAGGTAACACGCAGCACCCCCCCCCCCTGGTAAACTTCTCAGCCTGCCCCCACCCCGCGAAAATGGAAAGTCTACGCCGCTGCTTTAAAGTGTCATACCTACAGGGGACCTGGGCGCTACAGATATCTATTTACTTATTGAACAATCATACGCTGGTAATTTTGGAAACGTCTCAATCATATTAGGAGAACCGTCGGCGTCTTCGGTCTGTGTTAGAAGTAAAAATATGTTTTTGGTTACTGTGTAGAGTTTGTGTCTGTTAGCTTGAGAATCGCTGCCTTCTTTTCTAGCGTTATGGTCCAGCACTTTCTGTGCTTCTTAGCATCAGATCGCGGCGGCGGAAGAACAGATGGAGCAGTGACGTCCAAGCCAGCATAGCCCGAAAACATGATTCGCTGAGACGAGATCGAGATGAGACGTGCAAGTCCATGACTGCGATGGCGAATGAACAAAGCAAGATGGAAACAACAATGATGATGATAATGACGCACAGCTAGAGAAAAGAAAAAGCCGTACAGCGTCACCTAGCAGCAGGACTTAGCAGTAGTTAAGTAGCGCTGCCAAACCAAGCCAATCCATGTGCGGCCAACATAAAATCCAAAATGGCAGCTTCTCGATGGTGTTTCCCGCTGATCGCTCGCGACGATTTCGTCCGAAAAATCGAACTTTCAAACTCCAAGCTGTTTGAAACATTGGTCGTGAGTATGCGCTATTTCTATCGAACAAGTTCGAATTATCGGCATCCGAAAAATCGGTCGGCGACTGTCATTAGCGTAGCTATGTGCACAAAAAAGAAGGTTCTTTTATAGTCTTTTTTGGAGAAACCTTCTTTGGTAACTAATAAGCACTCCTAGTTTTCTGCTGCTGGGGTTCTTTCATGCTATGAGGAACTCCATAACTCACGACCACATGACATTAGGAACCTCATCATGCGCCCCTCCCCAGATATAGAAATGCTCGACGCCCTGTGAGGTGCCGAGCCAAACACTTTTTTATCTTGATCTTGAGCCCCGTAGCCCCCCCGTAAACATTTAGAATATGTTATTGACACTTACAAACACCCTCTTGGGCCCATTAAAACGCCCCTTAGTTGTTTGATTTTAGAGACAAGTCTTCAGCCTCCTCCGCATTGGGAAGCATCACAGGGTGGTGTTCCTGATCTCTCTATTAACCGGGCACCATCAAGCATGTGCTGAGCATATGCATTGATGATGCAGCCAAGCAAGCGTCATTGTTGGCCGACCGGGAACGGAAACAAGATCGCGTGAGCACATTTAGAAGATCACTCAAATGTATTTTAAGTGTGCAGATGACAAAAGATTCTCTTTCGGGCTTGACCCACGGGATGCCGTACATCCAAAAGGTATTAGCAAGCTCTTCGGTCCCCAAATACACCTTGAACATATAACCTGGTTCAAAACAAATTAGCGTATGATGGTGTATGCCTACTGTATAAAAAGACGTCTGTTACAGCGTGAGAGTCAAAGGGTTTGAAATGTGATGGCATGCGATTACATGGCTCTTAAGTTAATCGACTACAACTCTGATCTTGCAGACAGGAGTTGTACTTCATGATCTTTATTATGCGATCGACTCAAGAACAGCGAGGAACAATCGGCAGTAACTTAGCTAAGAAAACTCAATCTAACTTGCTGATTAAATGCAACACTCAACATTCTATTTCTCTTTCGCACAGCAAAGAGCTATTGGGAACAGTTCAGGTTTACCCTAACCCTGCAGAAAACAGCACAGGGACAAACTAACAAACTAAACGAGTAATGCATAACTTCAGCCTACATAAGGACAGCAATCTTAATCGTAAATTCAAGCATGGATGAATACGTGCAAATGCCTAAAAAAATTATGGGCTTCTGAACAGCATGAAGCCGACAACTCTGTTTATGTCAGGCAGTCAACATAAAAAGATATTGGTAGTAACAACGTAAAGCTATTGTCAAAGAATGAAAAGACTCTTATGAAGAATGTTAGGCTTTTGAAAGAAAACAACATTTTTATAAGAGGAAGGTTTTTGCAACTACCAAGCCTCTCAGCGTTTTGTTACAGGGCATAAAAAATATCGTAGTGAACAAAAATGCCAAGTCTTTGACGAACTGCATACAAAGAAATCTTTCGTGAATAGCAAAAATGTGGGACTTTTGTTGCGGGGTATGACAACTACAACTCTTGGAAAGCAGCACAACAAGCACGTACGCTGGCATACGAGTACAGCGTCAGCAGTCACAGCTAGGTTTCGCCTAGAAAGTCGTTTGACTGACATGCCATTGCTCCACCGACTTGCAAGGCCTCACCGAGATAGCCCATCAAGCAAGACACGTGCACACGCTATTTAGCGTCAATTACACCATCACTCAAAGGTCAGCTGGCAAACCACCGAGCATCTGCTAGTTCAGCTCATGAACGAATAGCCTCAATACGTACAACGAAAGCTCTCTATAGTACAGTAAGCTTTTTTTTTTTTTCAGAAAAAATCATTACTACCTCAGTACCTCAAATGTCTGTACCCGTATCATTAAAAGCATTCTTAAGTTTTGCTTCGCTACGATTAGGGTTCCATATTTCTGGTACAGACTGAGAAACCCTGAAAAAAAATCCTTGAGCAGGTTTTCTCAAAACCAAGGAGTACCAAAATCTTCCGCCGTGTCATCGCCTTCAACTGCGCAGTATTCTGCGCCCCATTTCTATCGAACTGATACCACCCGTGGAGCCAAAGGGAAAGCTTAACGACTTTTGAAGCATGCGATAGTGGAAGGTACAAGGGTGATTCAAATGAAAACCTGAATTCTTTATTATAAGGCAAACGAGGAAACGCAGAAAAAGTATACATATATTATTTTTCGACGTAGTCCCCATGACGTGCGATGCACACGTTCCACCGCTGCGAGAGTGCAAAGATACCTTGTGAGAAAAATTCTGTTGGTTGCAACTGTGGTCACTCGTGCACCGTGGCTTTCACCTTTTCATCGCTTCCGAAATGTTTGCCTCCTTTAGCCTCTTTGAGCCATCATGGACATATTGTGTGCTGAACCAACACTGACATTCGAAATAATGGCTATTTCCACCACAGTAATACGTTTGTTTTTCCTCACAAGTGCTTCCGCTGAGGCAATGTTTTCGTTTGTCACTGCGCGGTGTCCCTGGCCTGGTCGCAGGGCGTCCTCCACAAAAGCGAAGCCGCCTTGACCCTTTCTGGTCCACTTGTACACTTGTTGCAGAGGCACACACAGATCACCGTACTGAGTTTTCATCCTGCCATAAATTCCAGCTGGTTTAACAACTTCACTACTCAAAAAACGCATCACAGATCTCTGGTCTGAATCAGTAAATGTCAACAATGGGACAACCATCTTTGCACCAGTGCTGCTTCCTTCATCTGTGCTGAAGCAACATACTGCCACCTGTTGGTCATTCTTTAAATCCCAAGGATTACTCCTGCCAATTACCAAATCAATCGTACAACTTTTCGGAATTTCGTTGCACTTTCAAGGTTTTCATTTGAATCACCCACGTAATTTGCGTTTTAAATTGATACTGAACAGTATGTGAATGCAATCCACCTAAAAGAGCTTTGCAGATATAAAACTGCTGAAACTACAGATGCGTGCAAATACTGATTGCAGATTCCTCACACTCGCTCCTTGTGCCTCGAACTTCGCTGATGTGGCATTGCCTTGATGAATTCTGCTCTATGCGACTGCCACATTTGGTGTCACAAGTACAAAACAGAACACAGGGGTAGTAATAGCATCGCCAGAATCCTTCAATACGCCACTGGTCATGAAACTTCGGACAAAGTTTGGTACAGGGCCAACAGCTGCCGCTAGGGGCCCCACTACTCATGATGGGGCACTTTTGTTTATTCACCCCACTCTCGGTGAGCCACGCCAAATTTGAGATGATAAGTAGTTTTCAAAAAATACAATTTCTTGTTCAGTGACGCTTTGTTCCGCCTGTAATTAATCACTGTATGCACGCATCGATCATTTTTTATTGATCTCTAGCATCATGACCTACAAATATGCTTTTTCTTTTTGTTTGTTTTTAAACAAAAGGGCATTTTGTGAGCGGAAAAGAGCCAGCCACTTACTGGATCGCAGTGCAGGTACTTGATTGTGCTACTTGCGGTGCTGAAGTTTAATGGCGATAGCGGTGTTAAGAATTCATTTTGAGGCAAAAGAGGGAATGAAGAATGGTATTATTTTGGGGAGCATTGCGCGAAAGGAAGTTTGGTCAGTTGACTGAGTGTACAGAGCTCAAGATGCTTACATTAACGAGAAATGCTGTCAGTGTGGTCACGCGGTCTATTGGTGGCTCATTCAGATTGGGTTCTAAATTCCGATATTACTTCCTGCTTGCCAGACTGCCAGCGGTGCTGGCCAGATTGGTGGCTCCTAGCCCCCTTTTGACGCCGGCGCCGCACGATGGTCGCGTACGAAGCTCTCCCATAGTGTTACGGAGGGATTTCGTGACCAGTAGCGTATCGAAGTACTGTTGAGACCAGTTATAACGAAATAGCGGCTACTCGAAGCGATCACGATTTCACATTCCCTTTTGCACTTCGTTAACCGAACACACTCATAACGAAATAGCGGATATAGCAAAGTGAATTCACATTCCCATTGACTTTGTTATAACCGGTCTTGACAGTACTCTGGTGTCGCCATCCATTGGCATATTTCAAAATCAAACACTTTAACAGAGACGGGCAAATCGCCGGCTTTGATTCCTTCAACATAAACCCCGATAAACGCCGAATTCTTTTCCGAGAAACTGACAAAAAAAACACCAAACCTGCAGGGTAAAAAGAAAAAAAAGACCCCAAAAGATCACGCCCAAAATTCCGAACAAAAAATAAACCAAGGAAACATGGAACCCTAACTATGATCATCGCATCTTTGTTATACCGGTTTTCTTCTGTAGAGGAGTGCTACTGTAAAAGCAAATGGGGGAAAACACGTGGGCACCCAACCCGATCCGTCGATGCAGAAACGATTTTTCTCTCAAACCCCGAACCACCCTCCCGACGGTCAGATTCACGTTCCTCCGCTTGTGCCGAAACGTTCCCGCTGCTCCGCTTCCACGGGAACGACTCCCCCGTTCTTGGACGGAGGCGTTCCCGCTACGAGCACTCGAGGTCCATCGAAACGTCATTCTGCGCGCTCGTAGACACCACGGCCGCCGTCACGGAACCCAGTCTCGACACTCGGAGTCGGACTTCGACGAACTGGAGCTTCCAGATGTCGGTCTCGTGCGCGGCCGCTGCCGGGTCGCGGACCAGTCCGAACGTGCAGTCGAAGAGCCCGACGCAGCTGCGGTATTCGTGGATGACCCCGCTCACTTGGATCCGTGCCATCCCGTGGTCCTCGACCTGGCACTTGACTGACCGGATGTTTGGGTGGAACATGCGCCGGGATCCGCCGGCGAGCTGCCACAGGAACCGGGAGGCGGCTTCGGAACCGCGGATCGACAGGAGGTTGGAGGGGCTGCTGTCCTGCGCCGCGGCCACCTCGAAGCAGTGTACCTGCGGGGGAAGGACGGACTTCTGTTGATGCCACCTAGAGGACAAGGCCTGTGCACGGCATCGTCGTTAAGGATCCCCAGATGACATTTGGGGGGAGAGGGGCCTTGTCTTTTAGGTGGTACTGCTTCCATCCACGTCTGTCGCCAGGATTGCCTTTTGGAGGAGGAAGCTGCCTTTCCATTGACGAGCCCTGAGCCCTGGCAAATTAATCTGGCTCGCCCACGTTGTAATCGCGGTGAGAGGGGCGACGCTACGATTTTCGGACTTTGGCCGATTAGTTGTGGGAATTGTCCCATGTCACTTACAGAATGAAGAGAAGAAGCAATTCTTCTTGCGTGTGATCACTGTTATTTTTAGAAAAGTTAAAGAAATCGGAGGTTGGGGTGCAGTGACGTCGTTCGGAGTACCACATTCAGTTCTATCCTTGGGGCCGCAAGCCCTGCCTCCATGATCGTCAACTTACGAGGTCCGATTCGCCTACAAAGAGCGCCGCACCCGCTTGTAGCGTCGTCGAAGGTCGTGGCAAGCGATCGAGACGAAAAGACAGTTCGCCACGGAAGAAATGAGGAAGATAGTGACGGAGAGGAAGTGGTTTTTGTTGACTTCCAACAGCTGGCGCCACAGAAACTCGCGTACACCGAACAACATTGCGCCATAGTCCCGATGACTGCCACAAGCAACTGCAGCTCAGAAAAAACGGGTTTTTTCCTTTGCAATAACGCAGTCAAATTGCAGCATTTGGGGGGAAAATGGCACGTTTTGTCTCACTTGTGCCAAGAAAAGCAGTATATAAAAAATACAAGCTGCAAATTCTTTCAACGTTAAAATCGTTGCACTGCCCCCTTAAAGGACACATGCAAAGGAAAAAAAACATTTTTTTAAACAGCCTGGTTGGGAAAAGGAAATCATAAAACAAATTTACAACGAAAAAAAAAATGTTTACCGTAAAATCCCGTAAGGGCACCCTCCCCCAAGAGATTGCCCATCCCGTTTTTCTGGCTAAATATCTATAACATAAAAATTCCGAAACCTCGCCTACCCCAATTCCCGTTGGACGTCGGCGCGATCGGCGGTACCTGTGTGTCCGAGAAGCGAGTTCATAGCGAGCTCCCGCATTTTTGTCTGCAATCTGCGCGCGATATCGGCTCGCGTAACACGCGAGCCGATATTTGCGGTATGTGTTCCCGAGCTCGGAACGGATTCCTGTGTTTTTGTCCGCAATCTGTGCGCGCGATATCGGTTTACGTGACACGCAAGATTGTAGCGGGTTCCCGCGTCTTTATTGCACCATGAAACATTAATCTGCTGTGTCTGCGATCTGCGGTATCCGTTCCCCTGGGATGCGAGTTCTCGGCGGGTTTCCGCTAGCCCTTCGCCACCGTGGAACGCCAATCTGCTGCGTCGGACACTTGCAGTATCCTTTCCCGTGACACAGGAGTTTGTAGCGAATTCCCATGTGCTTATCTCATCGTGAAACGCGAATTTTCCACGTCCGCGATCTGCAGTATCAGTTCCCACATCACATGGTTTGTAGCGGGTGCCCCGGCGCTTATCTTTAATTTTTGATAAAGTTTTGCTGTGGCATCCCCAAAGATAGCCCACCCCCATGTTTTTCACCATTTAACTCTTCATTTTGGGTGGGCGTCCTTACGGGATTTTTCGGTAGTTATATTTACGGCGCAACACAAATTCGTAGTTGGCGCTAGCGGGCACTGCGAAAAGTGGCCGCTATTTATCGCGTGACTGGCCGCTACTTGTCACGTGGTGCTTGCGCTCTTTCGGGAGCGTTACTTTTTCAACTTCGTTTGAAGTGCAACAAAAAACAAAGATTAATAAGTAACTTTTAGAATCCAAAGGAAGCTCCTGAAAGAGTGCAAGCACCACTTGATAAACCTGTGTGCCGGTCAGAAATTGACGGCGGCGGTGCCACGAAGAGATCTATCTCTCCGTGGTGGACCGAGGTATTCAGCGACATCTGCCAACCAAATCCCTGGACTGCAAAGTGTTCAGGTACGTCGATGATTATCTAATCATTCACCATAACCACGCAACTCCGGAGGCTACCACCGAGGCATTCAGCACTTCGCCTGGGCACCTAACATTCAAGAGGGAAGACCCCACGGAAGGTGAACTGCAGTTCCTGGAGGTTCGCCTCCAACCTTCCGAAAAAGGAGTGTGCTGGTCTTCCCAACAGCGTACAAGCAAGCCGGTGCTTCGATTCTCAAAAACACACTCAAAAAAGTAAAATCCGGCATAGTCGGGTGTCTGCTTTCCGCGGCGTGCACAAAGTCCTGCGCCCACCAACGGGAAGCCAGTCTAAGCCAACAGTGCGCACGGCTTTGAAGGGCAGGCTACCCTGCAGATTTGATTTTGGCTATTTCGCAAAAATTGGCTACAAACCCCCGGGCCAGGCCAACCGCCGAGACTTCACCCGTCACCAGAAGACCAGTCTGTATTCCATACATCCACACAACATCTCACCGCCTAAAAGCTCTCGCCTCAAAATTCGACACAAAAGTGCTTTTCACGGGCAAATCGAGACTCGGCGACATGTGTAGGGCCATCAACCGAGAGAGACCCCCACAACTCGTCTGCACCAAAAACACGCAAGCAAGTTCACCGCCTGCATGACGGAGAAATTGTACGCGATCCCCCTGTCCTGCGGGGCCAGGTACATCGGGCAAACGGGGCGATGCCTCAAAGACCGACTCCGAGAACATCAAATAGATGCCGAAAGAGCTGTTTCGGATTCTCAGCACCCGATCGTCATTCACGGGAGAAAATGACCCGGCTGCGCCCCTAATTTCGCCGGCACGACAGCCATGAGAGTCCACTGCGAGCGATTCGGGCGAGAAATAATTGAGGCCTATTGGATGGCGACAAGCCCGCAAAACATTAGCACCCCTTCCATTTCACTCTCAAGAAAAGAGATTATCTTTCTGAGGCCCACAATGGAGGCCGAACGCTGACAGACTAGGCAAGGCGACAAGGTCACCGGCAGAAGCGGCCTTTCCTTTCATTCCATTATCCCGCACCTCCAGTCGAGCCCCCCTCCCTCCTCTCCCTTCCTCGTTTGGCAACCTCCTCACTTCCTCCACTTTCTCTCCTTCCCCCAAGATTACCCTTTCCCATACTCCCACGGAGTGGACGGGCTTTGAGCTTGAAGCTGAAAATAAATGTTGTTGAAGTTGAAAGATTGTCCTGTCTGTATCGTCCCTTATGTGTCTCCACTTTCTAAATGTTTGTCGGTTAGATTGGTCAGATAAGGGCGAAGTAGAAGTGAAACATTTGAGACGTCCGAGTAGGGATCTGCACAGGTACAGGCCAGCCCGGGGGCCAGGCTCGGGCTTCACGGCTACATTCATGAAGGGCCCGGGCCGGGTACGAGCTTTGCATTCAACTCTACAAGGCGGGCCAAGCAAACCAAACCAAGCATTACTTTTTTTTTTTTTTTTTAGCAGCGTGTTTTTTTTGGGGGCGTGTTCGGGGGTTAGAAAAGGAACCACGGTGGGGGAGACACAAATCCTGAAGCATGCGTGTGCGCATGTATATGTTTTTGTACGGTTTAGTGTGTGTGCAGCGAATGCTCTTCCAGGGCACTAACGGCACGGCGTTCCTTTTCGTCCACGGCGGTGCCGCCCTCATACAATCGCTTCTCCCCATCAATACGCAGACATACGTGCTTACATAATGCGCACCATTGCCGGCGTAAATTATCTCAGCGCACGAGTGCGCGCATCCGCAATGTGGGCAAAGAGGTTCCCCTGAGGGGTGCTTTACCTGAACAATTTTTCGCAGACCACCGCAAAAGACGTAGACATTTTTTAGAATTTTTTTTCCGCTGCACCAACTGCTACGATCCAACAAAGGACGCAGACGAACACAACGAGGCCACGATCGAACATATATTCTGGTCCTGCCCGGCCGATCCCCCACCCTCTTCCCCCACACGACACTTGACACAGCGAGACACTCAGTGGACGACCCTGCTGCTCAGCTTCGACTGCGTTATCCAACTCGCTGCGGTCACAAGAGCCGAGCATGTCACCACCCGGCCCAGTCCGCCTGGCCACTCTGCAGGGGAGGCACCACGCCGGCCTTAGGAGAAGGAACCCAACGTTCTGGATCTTATTAGGCTTTTATAAAGTTTATTCTCTCTCTCTCTCTTCCCAGCTTTTTTGTAATGTAAAACAATTCAAAAGCTGCAAGCGCGAGATATTCGTTGAAGGATGCATCTCAACTGCGCGAACTCGATCACCAGGAGCAACTGGCAGAGATAAAGCTACGATCTCTGGATTCTCGCCTTGAAAAAATATCCCCATTAAAAATACAAGTATTTGTTCAGAGGGTTGTGGTTAAAATCGTCAAGAAGGCACAAACTGTTAAATTAACTGATCGGTTTCAGATACATGTTGAGCTTGGCTAACTCCGGACGGAATTGAGCAACGGAAACGACAGTGTACTTGCTCTCTTGTTCCATTAAAAACGCCAGCCCGTAGGCGGGGTGGTGCCATTCAAATTCTTATTATATCGTCACGTTAGGGCACAAAGTAGTCATACAAATAAATCAAATTTAAAGATGTCACTGGCTAAACTGCGAGTTTACAAAAAGCTTAAAGCACGAGGTCTCTACAGTTTCAAATCTTTTGAACCTCCCCCCACCCCCCTCTTACGCTGGCCCTCGACCTTTCCAGTGTGGGCTATCTGGCCCCCACACTCAAATGAGTTTGAGACCACTGATATAGAGGATCTCATAGCGTAAAATAAACTCACTTTGAACAACAACTATGTCTACGTCGCTGTGCAGCATGAGGGTCCAAAAGTTTACGGTCTGGTGGCCAACAAATACGCAAACACACACACCGAATACAATACCGGCAGAAACAACTTTAATATGTGTAGAAACATTACTCAAAAACATTTCACCCGCGGGACTATAATGGTTTCGCATTCCAACATATAAGCAGTCCTAACCCATTCGCTATTGCGGCTCGTTGCGAGCTGCCGGACCGTCCGTACTGCATGTTTTTCCCCTAAAACAGGGCGACACTAGGCGTGACTGTTTTGCTTGTATTGCAAGCTTTTACAGTAAACCTCAGAGCTGAAAACAAGAAAGCATGTTTATTTACATGCTTTAGTGGTTCGCTCAAGTCTATAATTCACTAGGCCCTCACAGATTCTTCCTCGTATGAAAGATCTTGAAGCACCCATCCTTGGTCGCTTAGGCGTCGCACAACCAGTGCGCTCTTCTCATGATTTCGACTCAGAACTGCTGTCGGAATCACTCCCATCGTCGACAGAAGGCTCCGAAAACTCACTATCCTTACCAGAAGTCCCGTCATCATCACTGTCGAAGAGGATATCTATAATTTCATCGTCAGAAAGGCCACACCGTACACTGGATGCTGCCATCTTCTCCAACCAGGCAGCGATCGAGCGGGAAAGACAACACGCAAAAGAACAAGCTCAAACAAACACAGCGAACAGAACGCTGCCAATCTGTTGCCAATGTATCTAACTACACTACCTCAAGTCTACATGGCGCACCATCTATGAATGGCTCTTTTAAACAGAAATTCATGCAGCCCGGCAAATCGCCGGCTTTGGCAATATGGCCCTTGATGGCACGCCCGGCGATTCGCCGGCTTTTGTAGCGAATCGGTTAAGTGCCTTCAGCGTGTTTCTTAACAAGCTGCCTAGGCCCACAGAGTAATCCAACTAATAATAGCAGCACAGAAAAAAAGCTTGCAGTATTCATTATTGGGTACCGTAGTCAACATATGTGTAGCAGTGGCAAGCTGCCATGCCATGCAATTTGTGAGCTATTCATACTGGGCTAAGCTAAAGTGGGCCACAGCTGGCACGTGAAAATTAGAGTCGGGCTGGGCCAGGCCGGGTCAGCTGTCATAAATGAATAGCGGGCCGCAGGGAAGTCCGGGCTTAACAGACAACAGGCCGGGCTGGGCCGGGCTTTTAAATATCGGCCCTTGCAGACCCCTATGCCCGGGTGCAGAGTAAAAAAGAAACAGCTCAAGCAAACAAACTCTACTCCAGTGGACAGTCATTCCACTGCCTGCCCCGTCTGTTAACCCACGCTCGCTTCCAGCATCGACAACGAGGAAAAGCTCCACGCTTCAGAGAAAGGTGGAAGTTGTCCAGTGGCACAAGAAGAATGGAGACAATGAGCAAAACAGTGAGATATTTTGAGCTGGACAAGAAACATGTTCGCGAATGAAACAGCAACTACCAGGGACTGGTAGTTGCTGCTTCATTCGCAAACATGTTTCTGTGGTGGTGCCACGGCAAAAACAAATTCGAGAGGGCCATCGACAACGGATGGCCGGTCTTCAGCGAAAAACTCGACGAAGCACTTGTGGACTTCTTGGATACCGAGCGGGCAGCGAGGCGAGCAATGAGCGACCGCCTCCTTTGAGAGCATGCACGCAAGCTGGCAGTCCAAATGAACCTGGGCAACTTCGAAGCTTCGAACCACTACCTGGCCGCGCTGGAAAGCCTGCCCTGCTGAAAAGCCCGCTTCGACGCAACAATGCAAGTGGAGACGAACGAGAGCCAGAAGTTGTCAGCCGACTATGCCGAGGCCATCTCAGTGTTCCGGAAGCCTATGGGAAGCCTGCGCCTGGAGCACGATTACTCCATCTTTAGTATCAGCAACACAGGCCAAACCACGGTACGCATGGACTGCCCAGCCAGTCAGACAAACAACGTTGCCGGCATATCCAGCATTCACAGCGTGAACACAGGCCGTGCCCGTCGTGGACGGACGGTTGCACTCTGTGCAAAAGCTGCGGGCGACGAATCCCGGCTCTCGCCATGACCAAGGAACCGACGGGCCGGATCCCTCCAAGGGCACTGTTCGCATTTTAAATTCCAGGCATTGTCTCAATTTCCGCATACACGCTATGTTGCTTCTGGTCTGCATGATCCCGACAAACTTCACCGTAAAAAGAAGTTGTAAACATGCAACCATGCCTTTCACAAAAGAAAAAAGAAAAATATCTTGTAGAGCAGCACCCTTTTGTGAACAATACGGAAAGCACCTTCCGCGTGTATTAATGCGTTACTAGTAAAGGTCGCCATTTTCGCCATTTTTTCTTGTCGCCATTTTTGTTTCGTCATCGACATCGTCGACTCTACGCAGCGATGCTTTCGTGTCGGTGGCCGCTTCTGCCGTTGGTGTGGTTGGCTTTGCCAGAGTTTGGAACGAAACCGAACCTCGGCTCCTTTCAGAAAACGTGTACTCTTTTCATTGTAGTTCTGCCTAAACTATTTACTTCATTCTTTGTCGCCCAACCCAACTATGTCATACATCAACACAGCAACCATTGCACGATGGTGGTCTATAGGAGTTTCCCGCAAAAACATGTCCACAAAAAGCATGCAATAAAGTAACATTTGGTAGCAGATTCCTCTGCGTGATGGTGTCTCGCTGCAGGGAGACAAACCGTATGCGAGGGACCTCGGCGTCTCACCTTGAGGCTGCAGTTTGAGAAGAAGTGCTGGTGACCCAGCTTGTCCGACTCCGCATTGAGCTGGGCAAAGAACCAGTTGGTGAACTCCAGTCCCAGCTTCTCCTGGAAGCTGCTCTCAGAGGACACACCCTCCTTGCCGTCGTCCTGCGGAAACTGGCCCTCCGACTTGAAGGTCTGCAATGATAATTGGGTTGTGTGTACAGTCGTGTCTCATTAATATGGACCCCGTTAAACAGGACACTTTAGATTATGGACAAAATTTTTTGGCCCGTTAATATGAAAACTTGCAGTCCGAACTGTGGACAGCAATTTTGGAGACGAACTGGGTGAATAGAGGGATTTTCGTCTCGTTGTTACGAATGCCAGTACCCCCGTTTAAAAAAAGATAAAAGGTCCAAAATCTTCAAGATATCGGCGAACCCAAGGTCACAGTTTGCACCCAGACGTTGGTTGCGGGTCTTGCGATAAGAGCTGCACACCAAAAGATGATTTCATTTTGTCTTTTACGTAAAATGGGTCATTACCATTTGCAGTCTATCGTTGCTCGAGATTGTGTGTATGACCTGCGACCGGGAACAGAGAAGAATGAACCCTAAAGCAGCTAGGTCACCTCACTGTAGACCCCATCACTGTTCGGGGAATGGGAGAGAAGCTCTAGACCAACAAAGCTAATTTCTCTAACACTTCGTTTCACCGTAACTTGGCAAACTTAAGGCGAGCCGATCAGCATGTAGGAAGGAGACACCTAACTCACTAAGTGCATGCAGTGCTCTTGAAGACACGTCTGGGAGAAAGAACAATGCAACTTTTGTACAAATTTAGATGGAGAGGCTCTGGGGGCACAAAGCGATGTCTGGATCACATAAAAGAGGGTTTGGATACAAGTTCCTCCTTGTCCTCATCTCCAACTGCTTGGGTTACGCAAAAGCCACCTATGCTTTCGTCCAGGTACTTTTGGCAAGGGCTGTCACGTGCGTCACTTCCGGCACTCTGATTGGTTTGAGGGCTCCCCCGTAAGATTCGCTCTTAGCCAAGTTACAGTGGAAGAGAGTTATAGATAAGGCTAAGACGGAGGAGAAGGGACTTTTTTGCCCTTGAAGTGGTTCCCAGCAAAAGCCCCCTTGTTCGTTTGACCCAGATTCGTTATTATAGACGACTCCCACTGTGGTTGATTTTTCTGGGGAACGGAGGCATCCACATTAATGAGACATCACAGTACCATGTTTGGACGGCAGCGAGTTAGTCAGCTCCAATGGCCATCAGGTGTTTCCACTGCAGATGAGGAATTTAGCCAGTGCTGTAGTACCACCGCTAGCCCGGGGTCTTCAACCTTTTTCAGTGCCACGCCCGAGTGTACTCGAGCGCGTCACTGTGCGGTTTCGGTTTGCTCCCTGTCCCTCCCAACTGGGTCGTCTTTCTTTTTAACATGTGGCGGTACGTATGAACAGGCGACGAAAACAATGAGTTGTCTTGTGGTGTCACTTTTTGATGGCATGCAATTTTTTTTTTAGGCATCTTTTGTTTTGGTATGCTTTGTAGTTGTTTCAGAATGGTAAATCTATGTCAATCAGCCTCGCACTTCGTGTCAAACACTTGAGGTGTAGAAATTACTAATGAACTCGGCACTCGACGATCATGGAAACAAGGAAGTTACAGTTCCGAATAAACAAAGGCCGAGTACGGCTAGTCGAGTGAGTGACCTTGTGATGCGAGGTCGAGTTACCACTGCATAGAACCGTGTCTTGAGAAGTACAATACGAGGAACATGTCATCAATGAACTTTTTACCTGTCAAAAAGTGTGTCTTTTATAAGTAAATATTGTTCACAGAGCATGCTTCAGTGCTACTGAAACTAAAATTTGCATTCACCATGTGAGAAAAAGAAAAAAAAAACAGCACTCAAGGGGTTAACATACAACATGCAGAGGATATACGCAACTGCACGCCGGTACAACGCTCGTCTAAGTCAAAACGGGCAAGGGAGGGAATTGAACTCGGGATCCCAGGGTTCAGCAGCGCGAGCCTTTGCTCCACGTGCTCCGAGCTGGGGTGCACTGAAACACTCGGTCATCGATCCGCCACCTGAAGGTCTGGGCACGGCAGAGACGCGCACGATCGGTATATCACGTTTAGCTCCACCCTGCCGTATTACCCAATCGTGATGCCGTTTTGGTACGTAGAGCTTCACTCACGAAAAAACATATTTTCCGACCTTGGAGTCTCTGTCTATCAGTTCTGCCAAGCACATCAGTGTGCCCACACTCTTCATCTCTCTCAAACTCTAATCAACATCAAAGTGAAACCAAATACATTTTTCAGAAATTCGGGGATATGATTGCCACTCAGCTTGGAATAAGTATGTCGTTTCTCCGACACACTCTTAAAAGCTACGTGAAAAGGAAAGAGGTGATCACAAACCGTATCATTGAAAAACGTCCTTTGATTACGAAAATGAAGGTATAAAACATAAAAGGGCTAAAGCCTACGTATATAAGGAAGACATATTCTGTGCTGCAAGTTTAGTATGAGGGCAACATTGGCACTTTTTTGCACTCCACTCCATCGCCGATCATCACATTTCGCTGCCCTGGTTCGTGCCCCACATAAATACACTGCATTACGTTTATTGTGATCACAAACTTTGCACCGTGAAAGAAATGAAAATCCAATCACTAGTTTGTGTTATTTCTTTCAAGTTGTGTGTATGTTTGCTCTGTCCTTTTATGTTTCAGGCTCTCATTCACCCAAGCGCAAGCCAACTCTTTACGTCGACACTATACGTCTTTTAGTTTGTTTTATTGGCAGAAAAATCTACCCACTACCATATGTCATCCAATAAAATTGTAGGCGTCACACCTAGAAACTACTTTCGAGCGGAAGAATTAACTGGATCGGTACCCATACATGTCATCGCACCACACAGCATGTCAAGCAAAAGGCTCGCGGTGCAAACGCAGACACTTGCTAGTGTTCACGGACTCGACAGGCATCTCTCTTGGAAATCTTTTCGATGGCTGTATACGCCGCCATTAGTGTTGTTATGGTGCCTGGAACGTGTCTCCAACTACCGTAATATCCCGAGAGATGCCCCACCCCCGAAAGATAACCCACCCCTATTTTTAGCTCAATTTGCTATTTTCTTTTAATCGCCGAAAGATAGCCCACTCCTAGTAATCTTAGTGTTCGGATCAATGATGACCTTGGCAAATGCGGCTAAGTAGCTATGGCAGGATATAGGCGTACATTGCTTACTGGAAATTGTGCAGTCATCTCTGCTTCACTGTCCCTCGCCACGATAACAAGTTTGGCAGGAAAACATGATCTAAAAATAGTGCTTTTTCAACTTTTCTTGGATGTGCCCCGAAAGTTAGCCCACTCCTTATTTTCACCCAATATGCTCTCAATTTTAGGAGGGCTATCCTTCGGGATATTACGGTAGTGCGCCAAGTGTCCTCTTCCACCCATGCATCGAAAGTCATCCCAAAGTGGCAACAAACGACGTCACAGAAGCTGGAGTGTCGTGACGTCAGATGTCGCAATCCTAACATATAGACCGACACGCTGTTTACAAACAAGCCCGCGTTTGCCCACACCAGGTGTGGGCACTGCGCGTGCGCAGAAACGGATTTCGCGTGAAGTGAAGCGTCTGCGCATGCGCAGTGCCGTCGACAGCGCCACCGCTGCTGCGTGACGTCAGGGCCGCGTGCTAATCTATAAACGTAAAAATTCCGTAAAAAAAAAAAAATAAAAAGCACGAGAGAATGCGAGTGTTGCAGTCGCCGCGGCATCCTGGCTTCTGGCCGCCGAAGCTTCTGTGAACCGTCAAGCTGGAGGGCGACCCGCGGCAGAACCGTCGTCTGCCACGTCAACCGCCGCCCCTGCCTGGACACCATCAGGATCGTGATCGGCGACAACACGACACTTCTGCGACGTCGTCGGGTGGAAATCGAGGGACCACTTTTTAGGACGCGGGAGTTGGAGACGCGTTGCGGGCATCGTGACACGGCTAAAAGGCGTCGCGGTGTTGGGACTCACGCCGTCGGGTAAAGCCTGCCAGTGCTGCAGGCATGCATGGATGAGGTCCGACTTGGCGAGCGCCGGTGCCACGAAGACGCTCTCGCTCCAGAGGTAGCGGAACAGAAGCTCCCGCAAGATCTTCTTGCGTCTCAGCAAGTCTGCGGGGCTTTGTGTGCCGGAGAGGATGGCGCGCTCGGCCTCTGAAAAAGGTGCGAGAATCTTCGTTCGGCAAAAGAGCCACGCGGGTTGCGTTTTTTGACGGAAAGACGGGAGGGATCAGACAAGCGTGCTGCCCGAATCTGGCTGTAGTTCGACTGCAGGAACGGGCAAACGACCCTGTTGTCAATGTTTACCTCCTCGCACCCCGAACCTCCCGATCGAGGTGGGGGAATGTGATCACTCTGCTTAGGTGGTTGACTGATTGTGCCCAGCATGTTTTGGCTATCCATCAATATTTCGGATAATGCTAAATTTTGTTTATTTAATTTTGCTTTCTTTCGGACAGGGTCAGAAGAAAACCACCAGGTGGCACCAGATATTTAGAAAATGATGGGTTCATTTGCAACAAGGAACGGTACTTGTATGAAATGAGTTTATGGTTTACAGCTCGCTCCTTCGTACCATACAGTCGAAACCCGTTCAGCATTTAGGCCATCACTTTTCATTGCGGCCAGAACTACTTCTTCCACTCTTGTCCATAGGTTGAGTGTGTCAAGCCATGTAAAGCTGGGGTCACACAGCTCATACATCTTACAAAAGACAGTCTGCAAACACAAGTCGGAGCAACATCTGTGGTTCAAATTCTGCGTGCCAAGTTTTCTCCTTGAACTCACTGCATGCGGCATTCGAAGCCCGGATCTCGCGGCAACTCGCGTTCGAATCTGTGTGCAAACTGTCTTTTGTATGATGTGTAAGCAGTGTGACCCCGGCTTTATTGAAAACTGAACGGATACTTGCTAAGAATAATGCCTCTCATCGAAAAACAACAACACTGCACTGTAATAAGCCCTGATGTTGGAGTGCTGGCGAAGCTTGGACACAATCCACGGAGGTTTTTGACCACGTGACCACAACTGACGAATTGGAGGGTGAGCGGTGAAGAGAAAATAGATACCATACCCTGCAAATATGGAGTGACACTCTAGCGACGCGGCAGCAAGATAAGAGACGCGGCACTGCAGCGAGATACGCGACGCGAGGCGGTAACTAGCAACGGGCAAGAGATTGTCCGCCGGTCAACGTTCATCGGACGACCCTCCTTCTACCATCACGTGGTCAGCGCAATTAGAACTGCGCTTATTATACGAGTACAGCACAGTGCACACGCGTACGGTCGAACTAGCGATGTGCCACGAACTGCTGAATCCGCTCGCGCTAACGACATCACCGCGCAATACAATGGTCAAGGTTTGCAAGCAAGCAACTCGGAGTAGAAAACTGCATTTCAATCGGTTGCTTCGAGGATTCTGCGATCAACAGCGGACACAAAGAGCGTTCAGCTATTACGACGATGGAGGCAAGATTGTTGTGTAAACACCGCCACCGCATGGGGTGTCAACAGCACTCGTTTCCAAGCGAATGCTCGAATAATACATCCATGAAAAGGTCCGATTTCTGCAGCATGCACCACCAGACCGGATTGGGCTATAAATTCCGAGGAAGAAGAGTATGTGTGCGCATTTCTAGGTTTACCTGATCGGTCGGTGAGCTTTATCTGCTTGCAGGTGACTGTTTGCGCTAGCGCGATTACGTCCGGTAGCTCCAAGGCACCGATGATCTTGGCGAGCCCTTGTTGTTCTCGTTCGGTAAGCATTGTTGGACCTTATGTGATATTAGAATAATGCATTTCAAAATTTAGAAGGCTGTCACGGAATTCCAGAGGCGGGAAGCCCGATCTATACTGCAGTGGCTTACATCGGATCGGATTGGCTTAATGGACGGCTTCGTGGTGCTTTTGATCTGGCGTTTCGTTTATTCTTTCGGATTTTTTCGGGCAGTGCCCCCTATATAGTTTTGTGTCTGGCAAAACGCCCTCGGGGAACCGTCGGCGCACCACTCGTAGTGACCGCTTGAAGGCGCTATGTTACCAGGGTGAACATCATCATCATTATCTGATGGGATTGCGTCGTCTGCTTGGGTGCGGTTTGCGCGGTTTGTGCTGTTTCTGTTCGGCGTTCGGTATGGTCTGCCTTCGCGTCGCCACGAAACTTCGTTAAAATGGCCTATTATTGTGTGCCCCGATGCAGATAGGACGGAAAGAAGCCTGTGGCTCAAACTTACTCATGTGCGACCGCAATGATGACCTCACACACAGAGTAAAGTCGATGGTTCGCCTAGACGGTGGTTTTAAAAGCACAAAGGACTAAGAAGAGAAGGAGGGGACAGGACAGAGCGCTCTGTCCTGTCCCCTTCTTCTCTTCTTAGTCCTTTGCGCTTTTTAAAACCACCGTCTAGATGTTCAACCAACTAGCCCCCCAATTAATTTTGATGGTTCGCTTTCTGAGGCCGCAGCTCACAAAGTACGCATTTACGGTTACCGACAAGCACCAGACATAGAAACATTTCGCGAGGAAACCACTTTCAATTAAGTCTTTAAAATTGTAAACATGACTTAAACATTGCAAATACTGTATATAGCACAGTAACTAGATCAACTCAGTTATGGAACTTCCCATAAACGCTGTACATTGGAGGGGGTCCGAAACCGTGTCCGATTTTTTTTTGCAGCTAGGTGGCGCTGCCGGCGCATTAATCCACGCGTTTTCGTCTGCTGCTGCTCCACGGCTGCTTTTGAGTCCCGACTGCTCTTGAGGTTCAGCATGGTTTTGGGCAGGTGTGTAAGATAGACAGGTGGGGAAACGGCCCGATAGAAGCCTACCGCAGCGCCGTGACCGGATTGTGTACTCGTCTGCTTGCGGGTACCCCCAATTTGCGACAGATGGCGCTGCGGCGAGAGGATAAAAATCGGTATCGGATTTGCATGGAACTCTATGGGAGAGTGCGCAAAATAAACCGAGAGCGCGACAGTCCCTCCATTGAAAATCCACGAGAAACCCTCTCCGTCAGTTTAGCCGGTCGCCACCGGTCGCCCACCCGAAGTGAGAGTTCGCGGTGCTCCACATAGATGGCGCCACAGAAAAAAAAGAAACCGAGGGGGACACAATCCGGCCGCTCATTTGGCTCTCGTTTCCCCACCTGTCTATCTTACACCCTGGTTTTGGGTTAGCTTTTGCCCTTTCGCCAGTAAAAAGTAAAAATGTGACTACCAACAGCAGCAGAAACAATTTGAAAGTTGTCTGCCGCTGTTATCCGTAAGAAAGGCCAGAACCGCGCCGTCAATGATGATGATAGCGAGTATTAATGCGGAGCGCGCGCCCTCTGACAAGCGCCACGCAAAGGGACCTCCTCGGGGAGCGGAGTTCCACAACTGAGTTGGATCTGGTCCAGTCACCAGGCTCGATCTAAAATGGACCGTAAAAATCGACGCCTGCACGTAGCAATCCAAACTTTTCGACAAAAGTGTATTTCACATCACAGGTCGATTTTTTCTTGCAAAATTACAACGCGTAGTTCTCTTTCTGTAAAAAATAAGGCTAAGAAACTTGCCAGGGTCTACGGCGGGCACCGACGCAGACAACAGGGGTTCAGTAGCGGGGTGTGTTTGGCGTTCTTATTGATAGATGGCGGCACCTCCTTATCGTGACGGCTCGCGACCACAGTGGTTTATTAAAATGAACATAATCTTTTTGAAATGTACCTTCGGTTAAAAATAAATGCGGACAATAAAAGCCAAATTTAAAGTAAAAAACCGCGTCTGCATAACGGCGGTGCTTTTGCTGCCAACGGATTTCGTCCGCGTGTCGTCTGCTTCCTTTCGCTGGTCGAAAGGAAGCAGACGAAAGCCAAACACACTTCGCTACTGAACCCCTGTCGTCTGCGTCGCTGCTCGCCGTAGACCCTGGCAAGTTTCTTGGCCTTATTTATTTACAGAAAGAGAACTACGCTTTGTAATTTAACAAGAAAAAACCGACCTGTGAAATACACCTTTGACGAAAAGTTTAGATTGCTACGTGCAGGCGTCGATTTTTACGGTCCAGCTTAGATCGAGCCTGTTGACTTCGACCACCCTATATATTCTCTGAAAGAGAAAAATTGCTTATATATGTATATCTGTTCTGAGAGTGAACCTTATGCTCTAAACCGTTCTAGTGTTTTAATTCCGAAACAAACGACCCCGCTTGCCTCAAAGCGCACGCTCAATTTAATTTACTACTTTAAAACTGTTTATTTTCGCTGCCCCAATTTGTCGCGAGTTGGCGGGCATCTCAGACATATACAGGGTGTTTCACGAAATGTGGACAAATTCGATATTGCGAAAACTACGCGTCGCAGCGAAAAAAAGGCTTGTGTCGTTTTGGTCCTGGGCCAGGGGCCTATTTAGGAAAATTATTAAAGTCCGGGATAATTAGGTTGTTAATTTTTTTTGCGTAATTAACTTTTTTAATGTTGTGTTTAAGGGCATGGTTTCAATTAGAAAATTGCTCAGCCTCACAAAAAAAACACTAAATCAACAAATCACAGAACGATAGAAGGCACGTGAAGCATTTTACGGCTTTCTGAGAAACCGCACAAATTCGACGGGTTTTTAAGTTTCGGTTTGCTATCGGAGCGCATCTCGGCCCCGGCGGCCCCGCGTACGCGGAGAAATAGTGCAACCAGCCTCTGCCGCGTCGCGCGATGACAGCGCAGCAGAGGTTGGTTGCACTATTTCTCCACGGGGCGCGGTGCCGCCGGGGCCGAGATGCGCGCCGATAGCGAACCGAAACTTAAAACCCGTCGAATTCGTGCGGTTTTTCAGAAAGCCGTAGAATGCTTCGCGTGCCTTCTATCGTTCTGTGATTTGTTGATTTAGTTTTTTTGGTGATGCTGAGCAATTATCTCATTGAAACCATGCTCTTAAACACAATATTAAAAAAGTTAATTACGCAAAAATAATTAAGAACCTAATTATCCCGGGCTTTAATAATTTTCCTAAATAGGCTCCTGGCCCAGGACCAAAACGACAAAAAACCTTTTTTTGTTGCGAAGCGTAGCTCTCGCAATATCGAATTTGTCCACCTTTCGTGAAACACCCTGTATACCGGGGTGTTTGACGAAAATCATGCCAAATCTTATCGCCGTGTCCCGCTTTTCTTCAACATAACACACCGTAAACGGCAGGCACGTATTCAGGGGGGGGGGGGGGAGAGCATGCCCCCCCCACCCCCGAAATTTTCTATTTTGCTGGAACCTCCTCTCTCCCCTCCTCCTCATACTGCATTTTGTCATTGGGCGCCCCCCCCCCCCCCCCTCCCCCGAAACGAAATCCTGGCTACGTGCCTGGTAAACGGTGATTTCTTGCCGACACACCCGAATTCAAGCAAAATTAATCCCGAAAATACGCAATCATTTCTGCGAAGTTCTTTACTGTTTCAGGCGAGAATGTGAGTTTTGAGGACGAGGACTTATAGGGCTAAATATCAGGAGACAGACACATTATGTACTGCCTGCCATAATGAGAGCGAGACACTAGAGCACTTGGTTTCGAAGTGCCCGGGGCTTCGCCCTGCTGTCCAGGAAGGGGCAACAGATTTGCCCGGGGCCCTGGGTTTTGCTGGTGACGATATGGAAGGACCGAGGAGAAAAGGATTACAGTCACAAAGAGGCGGTTAGAAGATTGGTGGAAATTATCTTGGAAAAATTCAATGATGCACAACTATCTGGCGCAGCTGGGGACAGGTGGGAGAGAGGAAAATTGGGACTCCTCCCGCGTGGCTCCGGCCCAGTCTCCACCATGTCCCCGAGTAGGTCCGGTGCTGGGGTAACGCAGATAAGGTTTGACCACAGGAAAATGGGCGACTTCTCGCCGGGGGTAAGAGGCGGGGGTGATGTTTTTACTTTTTTTACCCGATCCCCCATAGGTCATTCTGTTAATATTAAGGGGGAGAAAATTGGCTTGGAAGGGCGGGAGGAATCATATGTTTGCCTATTTTAGGCTAGGTGGCGCAAGCTACCACCCGTTACAAAAGGTATAGCCATAAACATCCATCCATCCATCCAATGGCCGCCAGCACGGAGCGCAGTGGCGCTCCTTGCTGTCTTTTTGTGGCGCTGCAAATCAACTAACTCAAAAATTTGAGTTATTTGATTTCAGTCAGATTTATTTGATATCAATATGATTAATTTGATTTAAATTCATGTAGCTCCTAAACAGTGATTCTTTATCACAAAGAGCATTTTTAAACACGGCAGAGTTGTTGACCAAATCCGCCCGATCACTGATGATAATGCGGACGAGAGAATTACCGTAAACTCCAGATAGCTTAATTAACGACATGTCATTGATGTAAGCCCGCCATTTTAGAACAAAAAGCTCCACTTTGTTTTTAATTAAAATGTTTTTGTTTGCATTTTTGCTTGCATATTGATTTGCTTTACGTAACCGACAAAGAGGGTGGAAGGTAAAAATAAGCGTCACAGCTGCGATGGCACAAAACACTTATATTTGCTTGCGTTCAGCCGTATATAAATATATATACCTTAATGATTATATACGTTAAATATAAACAAATGCTAGAAGAATGAAAGCATTAAATGATAGATATATGGTAAATTCAATATACTTTCGGGGTATAATTTTTTGTTTTGTCGGAAAACATTTGATTTAAATCGTCATAGTAAAACTGGTCAGATTTAAATAACTATTTAAATGATCTCGACTCAAGCCCTTGTCCATGCGTCAAAAAAACAAAAAAAAATATATATATATATATATATATATATATATATATATATATATATATATATTATTTTACACAGCACACTTCGACAAATAATTGCTTTATTATCTCACAGAAAAAGCTTTATCGGATACATAAATCATCATTAAAGGAGCGATGCAACGATCTTTGTACTTTGCGGGGAAAAAGTAAGCTGTTGAACAGCTTGTCGGAAGTCTTGTTTCCGCGTAGATTAACATATGTGAAATAAAACTAAACACAGTAACATCATAAAAAATCGGAATGACATATAAAACAATACAAAATCAACACGTTTTTACTACTTTATTAATTATTCTCTATTCCGTTCGTTACACAGATCCTCCGTTGTGATTGAAATACGGTCCGATGTTATAGTTCATAGCAGCGTTCAGCGTATTGGCGACTCCAGCGAAACCGACGCCACGTAGCGGCAACGCCGAGAAGCTTAGGAGAGGGGGTCGTTTCGACTCTGTCGTCTGCTACTGCTGGCTTGGTTCTCGTAGGCAGGCTAGAAACAAACATCGTTCCCAGTAATTATTTTTATGCTTCCGCCGTGTCATTCTTACGCACTGACTAGAAGAAGGTTTCTACCGTCGAAAAATCGCTTTGCTTTCATATGTAACGCCGATTTTACGCTGCAGTGCAATAAATTTACGGTGGTCCGCGTGCTGAACGACGAAAACGACCTCCTATTCGTCCGCCCTTTTGCCTGACCAGCGCGCACCCTATAGTTCACTGGAGTTGCGAATAGTAAGGAGTGTGCATTTGAGTGAATCCATAAAATACTCAGTAAAACACAGTCCGACGTTCCGCCGAATCGTTTGGTGGTTGAAGTGGCCCAAAGAATCAATTAGGTATAATGCGCGGCGCCGTATTATTTCGAACGAAATGCCTTCTGGCAATGGGTTCTTCGGAACCACCGTTCAAGTTCAATGTGTGCTTGCTCGTTCGGACCCGCTAGAACAGATTCGAAGGCTAATGCCCTCCACTTAAAGCATAATTGTATTGCGCCACCACAGGGCCGATTCGAGGGAGTTTTTAATCGCA
>JAZHYW010026363.1:0-54210 GCA_037355805.1 Ixodes ricinus | reverse complement strand
TTACGTATTGCTTATTTTTGTAATTTCTCTCAATAAGAGAAGCACACGCGAAGTTTTACTGTATACAAAACCCAGCTTAAGAAAAAAGCAGATGAGAGTGGCTATAGAACCTTTTTTTTTTTTTGTGCCGCGTGCGTAGAGGAATTGACGACGCACGTAGCTGCCACGCCTAGGGCAACAATGTTCGAACCCCAAAGGGCAGGGAATGTTATGTTATGATTCTGTACCCGCCTTTGATGGCCCGAGCCGATTCTCGGCTGTCATCGAGTTTTGTGGTTGGAAAATTTGTCAACGTACCGTGTGTATAGAGAGCATCGGTAACGTGCTGCTTTGGGACAGTCTCGCTTCTGTCGCCGACTCAGAATGCGTTATACTTGTTAAGTTTGTGGGCACAAGTTCGCCTCATTAGACGTGTATTTGGAGTTATACATTCAACTGTATTGTCTACGTGACACCTGGAGCTTCTGGAGCCCCTGAATAAATTATTGGCGTTCAGTCAAAAATACACACCTTATTATAACAAAACAATATTGCGAGCTTCGGAGGTTGATTGTAATGGCTTCAAGAAAGGCGTATAATTTTAAAAATATGATCCATTAAAAATATTTACACTCTGTTTTCGGCGCGCTTTGTCTACAAATAAAGAATCTTTGGTGGTGCTTTTCATCATTTCTACAGTATACGAGGGTCTACGAGGAGGGACCCAAGAGTAACCGGAATGGATTTCTGGAGGGCGGGCGTTGTATAAACTTTTCCGGCTAGAAGCGCTCAGCAGCACTCACTCCGAGTCAGTTTGCCGAACGGCGTCGTCTGGTAAAGTTCGAGCGGCATGTTGTAATTCTGTTTTCCTCCGATCAGTTAATTTTTTGCGATGTCTCGATTAAAGGAGCAGATTGCTGCCGTGTTTATTTTTTATCGAAAAAGCCAGCGGATTTTTAGTGCTTCAGACAGCTTACTAAGAAGATGCTATGAAGAAATCGGATCTTCGCAACTGTTTTTCTCGCATCAACGCCGGAGAAATATTGATCCACGACCAAATTCAGATCAGGACGACCCCACACTCCTCAACTGATCCACAAAAAAATATTCGAGCGTTGTTTACTCCGAGTTTATTCCTCCACGTGAAACGGTTCATCAGCTGTTTTGTCTGCGAGTTTTGCGACGCTTGCATAATTCATCACGACAATGACCCTGACAGCGAAACAATTTTTTAAGAGAACAGCAATAACAACGCTTCTACACCCCCCCCCTTCCTTCATCAACGGACCTCGGCCCACGAGATTTTTTTTCTGTTCGTCCGTTGGAAAAAACAACTGAGAGGAAAACGTTTTGTAGGATGTGGAAGGCCTTTCCAGACATTGCAAAAACAATAAATGATTTTGAAGCGCCTGCGGAAAAATATAACAACATGCCACGTAGCATTTTAGCAGACGACGCCAGTCGGCAAACTGATTAGGAAGGGTGACGCTAGGCGCTTCTAGCGGCTGAGCTTATGCTGCGAAGCAGCCCGTCCTCAGAAATTCATTCCTTTTGGGGTCCCCCCTCGTAATCTTATACATAAATCTCAGTATATCTTGATTCACTTCGTTCATCTTTGTTTGGTTGATGCTTACATCAAGACTTTCTAAGATATTCCTGGCAGCAGCATCCACCGTGATCTTAGATTTAGCGAGGACGATTGCAGCTCATCTTCCCGAGCTTTCAGTTTTGATCTTAATGACTTAGAGGTGCTCCCTAAGGTGAAGGAGTCCTCAATCTGCGGTGAAAACCAAATAAACTTGTCAGTTTCAAGCAACGTCATAGAACACTTAGTTGGGAAACTCACTGTTGAAACCTGGGCCGCTGGCGTCCACCGAGGTTGCATACATCTGGCATGCAACCCTGCCTCTCCGAGAACAGCTGCAGCAACACGACGAGGCAGCCTCGGAAGCCTACGTGAAGCCTTCTCTGCGTACAAGGCAGCCTGCCTGTGTGGGCTGACTCCCGACGTCTGGTATGCAACCCTGCATCTCCGAGAACGGCTGCAGCAACACTACGAGGCGGCTTCGGAAGCCTACGTGAAGCCTTCTCTGCGTACAAGGCGGCCTGCCAGTGTGAGCTGACTCCCGACATCTGGTGTGCAACCATGCATCTCCGAGAACGGCTGCAGCAACACGACGAGGCGGCTTCGGAAGCCTGCGTGAAGCCTTCTATGAAAACAAGGAGGCCTGCCTGTGTGGGCTGACTTCCGACATCTGGTATGCAACACTGCCTCTCCGAGAACGGCTGCAGCAACACGACGAGGCGACTTCGGAAGCCTACGTGATGCCTTCTCTGCGTGCAAGGCGGCCTGCCTGTGTGGGCTGACTCCGACATCTGGTATGCAACCCTGCCTCTCCGAGAACGGCTGCAGCAACACGACGAGGCGGCTTCGAAGCCTACGTGAAGCCTTCTCTGCGTACAAGGCGGCCTGCCTGTGTGGGCTGACTCCGACATCTGGTATGCAACCCTGCCTCTCCGAGAACGGCTGCAGCAACACGACGAGGCGACTTCGGAAGCCTACGTGAAGCCTTCTGCGTACAAGGCGGCCTGCCTGTGCGGGCTGACTCCCGACATCTGGTATGCAACCCTGCCTCTTTGAGAACGGCTGCAGCAACACGACGAGGCGACTTCGGAAGCCTACGTGAAGCCTTCTCTGCACACAAGGCGGCCTGCCTGTGTGGGCTGACTCCCGACATCTGGTATGCAACCCTGCCTCTCCGAGAACGGCTGCAGCAACACGACGAGGCGGCTTCGGAAGCCTACGTGATGCCTTCTCTGCGTGCAAGGCGGCCTGCCTGTGTGAGCTGACTCCCGACATCTGGTATGCAACCCTGCCTCTCCGAAAACGGCTGCAGCAACACGACGAGGCGGCTTCGGAAGCCTACGTGATGCCTTCTCTGCGTGCAAGGCAGCCTGCCTGTGTGGGATGACTCCCGACACCTGGTATGCAACCCTGCCTCTCCGAGAACGGCTGCAGCAACACGACGAGGCGACTTCGAAGCCTACGTGAAGCCTCTCTCTGCGTACAAGGCAGCCTGCCTGTGTGAGCTGACTCCCGACATCTGGTATGCAACCCTGCCTCTCCGAGAACGGCTGCAGCAACACGACGAGGCAGCTTCGGAAGCCTACGTGAAGCCTTCTCTGCGTACAAGGCGGCCTGCCTGTGTGGGCTGACTCCCGACATCTGGTATGCAACCCTGCCTCTCGAGAACGGCTGCAGCAACACGACGAGGCGACTTCGGAAGCCTACGTGAAGCCTTCTCTGCGTACAAGGCGGCCTGCCTGTGTGGGCTGACTCCTGACATCTGGTATGCAACCCTGCCTCTCCGAGAACGGCTGCAGCAACACGACGAGGCGGCTTCGGAAGCCTACGTGATAGCCTTCTCTGCGTACAAGGCAGCCTGCCTGTGTGAGCTGACTCCCGACATCTGGTATGCAACACTGCCTCTCCGAGAACGGCTGCAGCAACACGACGAGGCGGCTTCGGAAGCCTACGTGAATGCCTTCTCTGCGTACAAGGCAGCCTGCCTGTGTGGGCTGACTCCCGACATCTGGTATGCAACACTGCCTCTCCGAGAACGGCTGCAGCAACACGACGAGGCGGCTTCGAAGCCTACGTGAAGCCTTCTCTGCGTACAAGGCAGCCTGCCTGTGTGGGCTGACTCCCGACATCTGGTATGCAACCCTGCCTCTCCGAGAACGGCTGCAGCAACACGACGAGGCGGCTTCGGAAGCCTACGTGAAGCCTTCTCTGCGTACAAGGCGGCCTGCCTGTGTGGGCTGACTCCCGACATCTGGTATGCAACCCTGCCTCTCCGAGAACGGCTGCAGCAACACGACGAGGCGGCTTCGGAAGCCTACGT
This sequence comes from Ixodes ricinus, assembly GCA_037355805.1. Classification (NCBI taxonomy): domain Eukaryota; kingdom Metazoa; phylum Arthropoda; class Arachnida; order Ixodida; family Ixodidae; genus Ixodes; species Ixodes ricinus. Next base: position 50,326 of record JAZHYW010026363.1, on the reverse strand, counting down.
GAAGCCTTCTCTGCGTACAAGGCAGCCTGCCTGTGTGGGCTGACTCCCGACATCTGGTATGCAACACTGCCTCTCCGAGAACGGCTGCAGCAACACGACGAGGCGGCTTCGGAAGCCTACGTGAAGCCTTCTCTGCGTACAAGGCGGCCTGCCTGTGTGGGCTGACTCCCGACATCTGGTATGCAACCCTGCCTCTCCGAGAACGGCTGCAGCAACACGACGAGGCGGCTTCGGAAGCCTACGTGAAGCCTTCTCTGCGTACAAGGCAGCCTGCCTGTGTGGGCCGACTCCCGACATCTGGTATGCAACACTGCCTCTCCGAGAACGGCTGCAGCAACACGACGAGGCGGCTTCGGAAGCCTACGTGAAGCCTTCTCTGCGTACAAGGCGGCCTGCCTGTGTGGGCTGACTCCCGACATCTGGTATGCAACACTGCCTCTCCGAGAACGGCTGCAGCAACACGACGAGGCGGCTTCGGAAGCCTACGTGAAGCCTTCTCTGCGTACAAGGCAGCCTGCCTGTGTGGGCTGACTCCCGACATCTGGTATGCAACACTGCCTCTCCGAGAACGGCTGCAGCAACACGACGAGGCGGCTTCGGAAGCCTACGTGAAGCCTTCTCTGCGTACAAGGCGGCCTGCCTGTGTGGGCTGACTCCCGACATCTGGTATGCAACACTGCCTCTCCGAGAACGGCTGCAGCAACACGACGAGGCGGCTTCGGAAGCCTACGTGAAGCCTTCTCTGCGTACAAGGCGGCCTGCCTGTGTGGGCTGACTCCCGACATCTGGTATGCAACCCTGCCTCTCCGAGAACGGCTGCAGCAACACGACGAGGCGGCTTCGGAAGCCTACGTGAAGCCTTCTCTGCGTACAAGGCGGCCTGCCTGTGTGGGCTGACTCCCGACATCTGGTATGCAACACTGCCTCTCCGAGAACGGCTGCAGCAACACGACGAGGCGGCTTCGGAAGCCTACGTGAAGCCTTCTCTGCGTACAAGGCGGCCTGCCTGTGTGGGCTGACTCCCGACATCTGGTATGCAACACTGCCTCTCCGAGAACGGCTGCAGCAACACGACGAGGCGGCTTCGGAAGCCTACGTGAAGCCTTCTCTGCGTACAAGGCAGCCTGCCTGTGTGGGCTGACTCCCGACATCTGGTATGCAACCCTGCCTCTCCGAGAACGGCTGCAGCAACACGACGAGGCGGCTTCGGAAGCCTACGTGAAGCCTTCTCTGCGTACAAGGCAGCCTGCCTGTGTGAGCTGACTCCCGACATCTGGTATGCAACACTGCCTCTCCGAGAACGGCTGCAGCAACACGACGAGGCGGCTTCGGAAGCCTACGTGAAGCCTTCTCTGCGTACAAGGCAGCCTGCCTGTGTGGGCTGACTCCCGACATCTGGTATGCAACCCTGCCTCTCCGAGAACGGCTGCAGCAACACGACGAGGCGGCTTCGGAAGCCTACGTGAAGCCTTCTCTGCGTACAAGGCAGCCTGCCTGTGTGGGCTGACTCCCGACATCTGGTATGCAACACTGCCTCTCCGAGAACGGCTGCAGCAACACGACGAGGCGGCTTCGGAAGCCTACGTGAAGCCTTCTCTGCGTACAAGGCAGCCTGCCTGTGTGGGCTGACTCCCGACATCTGGTATGCAACCCTGCCTCTCCGAGAACGGCTGCAGCAACACGACGAGGCGGCTTCGGAAGCCTACGTGAAGCCTTCTCTGCGTACAAGGCAGCCTGCCTGTGTGGGCTGACTCCCGACATCTGGTATGCAACACTGCCTCTCCGAGAACGGCTGCAGCAACACGACGAGGCGGCTTCGGAAGCCTACGTGAAGCCTTCTCTGCGTACAAGGCAGCCTGCCTGTGTGGGCTGACTCCCGACATCTGGTATGCAACCCTGCCTCTCCGAGAACGGCTGCAGCAACACGACGAGGCGGCTTCGGAAGCCTACGTGAAGCCTTCTCTGCGTACAAGGCAGCCTGCCTGTGTGGGCTGACTCCCGACATCTGGTATGCAACACTGCCTCTCCGAGAACGGCTGCAGCAACACGACGAGGCGGCTTCGGAAGCCTACGTGAAGCCTTCTCTGCGTACAAGGCGGCCTGCCTGTGTGGGCTGACTCCCGACATCTGGTATGCAACCCTGCCTCTCCGAGAACGGCTGCAGCAACACGACGAGGCGGCTTCGGAAGCCTACGTGAAGCCTTCTCTGCGTACAAGGCAGCCTGCCTGTGTGGGCTGACTCCCGACATCTGGTATGCAACACTGCCTCTCCGAGAACGGCTGCAGCAACACGACGAGGCGGCTTCGGAAGCCTACGTGAAGCCTTCTCTGCGTACAAGGCAGCCTGCCTGTGTGGGCCGACTCCCGACATCTGGTATGCAACACTGCCTCTCCGAGAACGGCTGCAGCAACACGACGAGGCGGCTTCGGAAGCCTACGTGAAGCCTTCTCTGCGTACAAGGCAGCCTGCCTGTGTGGGCTGACTCCCGACATCTGGTATGCAACCCTGCCTCTCCGAGAACGGCTGCAGCAACACGACGAGGCGGCTTCGGAAGCCTACGTGAAGCCTTCTCTGCGTACAAGGCAGCCTGCCTGTGTGGGCCGACTCCCGACATCTGGTATGCAACACTGCCTCTCCGAGAACGGCTGCAGCAACACGACGAGGCGGCTTCGGAAGCCTACGTGAAGCCTTCTCTGCGTACAAGGCGGCCTGCCTGTGTGGGCTGACTCCCGACATCTGGTATGCAACACTGCCTCTCCGAGAACGGCTGCAGCAACACGACGAGGCGGCTTCGGAAGCCTACGTGAAGCCTTCTCTGCGTACAAGGCAGCCTGCCTGTGTGGGCTGACTCCCGACATCTGGTATGCAACACTGCCTCTCCGAGAACGGCTGCAGCAACACGACGAGGCGGCTTCGGAAGCCTACGTGAAGCCTTCTCTGCGTACAAGGCAGCCTGCCTGTGTGGGCCGACTCCCGACATCTGGTATGCAACACTGCCTCTCCGAGAACGGCTGCAGCAACACGACGAGGCGGCTTCGGAAGCCTACGTGAAGCCTTCTCTGCGTACAAGGCAGCCTGCCTGTGTGGGCCGACTCCCGACATCTGGTATGCAACACTGCCTCTCCGAGAACGGCTGCAGCAACACGACGAGGCGGCTTCGGAAGCCTACGTGAAGCCTTCTCTGCGTACAAGGCAGCCTGCCTGTGTGGGCCGACTCCCGACATCTGGTATGCAACACTGCCTCTCCGAGAACGGCTGCAGCAACACGACGAGGCGGCTTCGGAAGCCTACGTGAAGCCTTCTCTGCGTACAAGGCAGCCTGCCTGTGTGGGCCGACTCCCGACATCTGGTATGCAACACTGCCTCTCCGAGAACGGCTGCAGCAACACGACGAGGCGGCTTCGGAAGCCTACGTGAAGCCTTCTCTGCGTACAAGGCAGCCTGCCTGTGTGGGCCGACTCCCGACATCTGGTATGCAACACTGCCTCTCCGAGAACGGCTGCAGCAACACGACGAGGCGGCTTCGGAAGCCTACGTGAAGCCTTCTCTGCGTACAAGGCAGCCTGCCTGTGTGGGCTGACTCCCGACATCTGGTATGCAACACTGCCTCTCCGAGAACGGCTGCAGCAACACGACGAGGCGGCTTCGGAAGCCTACGTGAAGCCTTCTCTGCGTACAAGGCAGCCTGCCTGTGTGGGCCGACTCCCGACATCTGGTATGCAACACTGCCTCTCCGAGAACGGCTGCAGCAACACGACGAGGCGGCTTCGGAAGCCTACGTGAAGCCTTCTCTGCGTACAAGGCAGCCTGCCTGTGTGGGCTGACTCCCGACATCTGGTATGCAACACTGCCTCTCCGAGAACGGCTGCAGCAACACGACGAGGCGGCTTCGGAAGCCTACGTGAAGCCTTCTCTGCGTACAAGGCAGCCTGCCTGTGTGGGCTGACTCCCGACATCTGGTATGCAACACTGCCTCTCCGAGAACGGCTGCAGCAACACGACGAGGCGGCTTCGGAAGCCTACGTGAAGCCTTCTCTGCGTACAAGGCAGCCTGCCTGTGTGGGCCGACTCCCGACATCTGGTATGCAACCCTGCCTCTCCGAGAACGGCTGCAGCAACACGACGAGGCGGCTTCGGAAGCCTACGTGAAGCCTTCTCTGCGTACAAGGCGGCCTGCCTGTGTGGGCTGACTCCCGACATCTGGTATGCAACCCTGCCTCTCCGAGAACGGCTGCAGCAACACGACGAGGCGGCTTCGGAAGCCTACGTGAAGCCTTCTCTGAGAACAAGGCGGCCTGCCTGTGTGGGCTAACTCCCGTCATCTCGATTGAAACCCTGCCCCTTCAAGAACTGTTGCAGCAACACGACAAGTCAGCTTCGTTATGTTGCACAGAAGTATTAAACACAGAGCCATGTTCAAGACGTCGTTCCATTCCCTTCTCGTCTCCCAGACTCGTATTGCAGGTTTTAGCATGTCTTCAGCTTACACCGGCTGGTCTGCACTCATCTGCTGGTTCCTCTTAGATTCAATCTTTATTTAGGCAACAACATACAAACAGTCTTTGCCCAAGAGCCGACACAAAAGGCAAACAGAATTGCCTCTTGAGGTGCCGCCCCTCCCTCCTCATCACAAACATCATACACACTTGTCGTACACAATATAACAGCATAAAAAAGGTACAGCAAAGATTACAGAATACACCTGCACAGCAGAATTCAATTTTAGGGCACTCCTGGCTCCAAAGATGCCAGAAATGCAGTTTGTTGAATGCATAGTACACAGTGAAGTGCCCGAGGTCTATTTGAACAGTGCAGGTCTATAGAATTTGCTTGTGTTAACCAGTTTTTGGCTCATGGGCTTACATCTCATTGTAAACCTAGGACACAGGACGAACACGAAAGGGCCTTTTAGTGTTTGTCCTGTGTCCATCCTAGGGATGTACAAAATACGAACTTCAAGAAGCTTATCTGTGTCACAAAGATGCAGGGCTGTGGCACTGCAAACAAAAGCTGCCACAAGTACAGGGTGTCACAAAAGAAAATTTACACGCTAAAATGGCTCGCAAAAATCGAAAACTTGACGGATCTTGTAGCAACTTTCCTCGAAAATGTCTTTAACTGGTCACATTGTTGTGCTAAAATTTCAAGTCGGAACTCCGAGTACAAAGAAAATAAGAAAATGATAACTGATTTTTTCAACGGCGGAGCGGCAGCTGTCGGGGAGACACCGAACGACGGCCATGTTTCTTTGCCTTATCCAGAGATGGCGCTACGGATTCACTGGACGCTGACTGAACGAAAAAGCGCGCTTTTATCCAAGTTTTTGGTTGCGTGGGATATTTGCCAAAATAAAGTTGTTTGGGTTTTCAGTTAAGTTTCACTGTGCAGAAAGTGTCACGCCATAAATACGAATAAATAAAACCGCCAATGTCTGCTCCAGAAATGACGTACCTTCGTCTCCGACGGTTCTTGTTTCGTGCATCGTCTGCTTTCGCAGTTTGACGTTTTAATGAGACACGAGAGGCAGCCAAGAGTGCGCCCGATAAAGCAGCGATTTGGTGGCTCTGAAAAGAGCCGTTGAAATCTGAACTGCGGTCTTCGCAGTTGCGGTCAAATGTCTCATTCACACGCACATACACTCGAAAGAAAAACAAAACAAAAACGGTTAGACTCCCAGCTCGACGTGCCCGCCGCGAACCTCGATGCATTTTTCAAGCCTCCTCACGTAGTCTTGGAAGACGGCCTCCCGCATGTCGTCACTGATGGTCTCGAACGCGTCGATGATGTGCTCTCTCAGCTCCGGGATGGTCCTCGATCGCCGGGCGTACACCTGGGCTTTTACGTACCCCCAGACAAAAAAATCGCAAGGGGTCAGGTCTGGAGACCGAGGGGGCCAAGCCATGGTCGGAGAGCCGCGGCCCATCCATCTCCCAGGAAACTTGTTGTTGAGCCAGGCTCTCACGTTGCTCGCATAGTGGGGAGGGCCCCATCCTGCTGGAAGATGCAAACTTCGCGTTGCATATGTGCAGTTTCGAGCTCCGGCAAAATCTGTTCCTCCAGCATGTTGAGGTACGTGTCACCGGTCACCGTCGAATCGAAAAAGAACGGGCCGACGACACCCTCTCGCCAAATGCCGCACCACACGACGACCTTCGGTGACTGAACTGCATGTTCGGTCGACCAGTGCGGGTTCGTGGCAGACCACAACCTGCAGTTCTGCTTGTTGACGCGGCCGTCGAGATGAAAGACTGACTCGTCTGTAAACACGAGGAATTGCAGGTGGCTGGGGTTGGCCCGAATCCGCGCCAGCTCGTCCTTGCAAAACTGCACTCGCCGTGCGTAATCCTCCGGCTTCAGTTCGTGCAGGAGCTGCGCTTTAAACGGGTACATTCGCCGGCGAAGCACCCGCCACACGAAGCCCCGGCTTAGGTTGAGCTGACGAGCAGCACGCCTGATCGAGAGATGGGGCTGCGCGTCGAAAGCGTCGAAAACGGCTTGCTGCTCTCTTCGTTTTGGCGACGTTTCAACACGGTTCGGAGCCTTGTTCGTCATGTTCCCGTCTTGGGCAAACCTCGTCACCCACTTGATGATGGTTGGCCGAGAGGGTGGTCTTCTGTTGAAGGCGGCCCGGCACTTTGTTCGGACTTGCTTGAAGCTTCCACTTGTTGAGTACCATAGAACCACCTGGAACCTCTCCTTGGAGCTCAGTTGTCGCATGGTCAGGCGTTGAACAAAATAAATAAAAAAGAAACAGCGATAACAAATGAAGCAAACGCACTGAGGCAAGAGCACGAACGTCAAACTGCGAAAGCAGACGATGCACGAAACAAGAACCGTCGGAGACGAAGGTACGTCATTTCTGGAGCAGACATTGGCGGTTTTATTTATTCGTATTTATGGCGTGACACTTTCTGCACAGTGAAACTTAACTGAAAACCCAAACAACTTTATTTTGGCAAATATCCCACGCAACCAAAAACTTGGATAAAAGCGCGCTTTTTCGTTCAGTCAGCGTCCAGTGAATCCGTAGCGCCATCTCTGGATAAGGCAAAGAAACATGGCCGTCGTTCGGTGTCTCCCCGACAGCTGCCGCTCCGCCGTTGAAAAAATCAGTTATCATTTTCTTATTTTCTTTGTACTCGGAGTTCCGACTTGAAATTTTAGCACAACAATGTGACCAGTTAAAGACATTTTCGAGGAAAGTTGCTACAAGATCCGTCAAGTTTTCGATTTTTGCGAGCCATTTTAGCGTGTAAATTTTCTTTTGTGACACCCTGTACATTTGCTATACAGAAACACGTGCTGGTGCTGTCCTGGAAATAATTTATAGTGATTCGAAGTATTAGACCTGCAATGAAGTTACATAGTTCCGTACTAGAATAAGTGGATATGGGGCGGTCAGTTATAGTGCCCAGATGTAGCACAGACGCATCTGTTCTCTCAAAGGTAAGAGAACTGGGAACAAACAAGGCGAGCATTGTAACAGGAAACTGTTTTGGGCGGTATAGTACAATACCGAAATTGTTCGTTTTAGGGGCTTTTACCTTGGGGGGGGGGGGGGGGGGAGAGAAAAAATAATAACCAATGCTGTATATCTTCACCATTAAATGACACAATTCTTCGACTTAGAATGCTACATATCAGTCATCGGAGCAAAAAAGCAGAGCTAGAAGAGCTGTGGACAGTGGCCAGCAATGAACACTGAACATGAACCAGACATACTATGAATGTGATATGCTCTTTGTTACAAACAATAAACCTCGTAGATATACTTGCAGTTTTCTTGGTGACTACCTATTTGTATAACTGCTCATATTAGACCGCAATTCTCACCACTCCAGATTCGCTGCTTTGATGCAGTCAACGTCAGCTGCAGAAAACACGTTTAGCACTATATTGAGAATCTGCTGCGTAATCCGTCTTTTACAGCAATCTGACACTTCACCAGCCATTTTCAAATGCTGTCGGACATCTCGCATGCCAATCGGTGCAGCAGGGAGCCGTTCGCGGACGTGGTATTTGACGCTGGAGAGACTGAAATCGCAGGCTACCAGTTCAAGAAGCTCGCAGGCTAACAGAAGAAGGCTCGAAACTTCGATCTCACTTGCCTCATACTCCAGGTTTCTGTAAACCAAAGGACTACCTGTGCCCTCTCTTGGACGGTCAGGTGACGCATTGTGGCTGTTTTCCCACCAACCGCGACAAAAAAAAGGTCTCGGAAGCAGCGTCCGAGGATACAACCGACCAGCGAAAGAAAGCAAGCGACACGCAGACGAAATCCGCCGGCTGCAAGAGCGCCGTCAGCGTTGTCGTTATGCAACCGCGTTTTCTTTTATTTTTGTTACTTGAAGTTTTGCTATCATTGTCTGCATTTATTTTCAAGCCAAAGGTAGATTACAACAAAGACTATGTTCGTGTCAATAAACCACGGTCGACGCGGGCACTTTCGATATTTCTTTAAAAGCAAACCGAAACCAGATCCCTGACCTAAACAAGGAGGTAGCGCCATCTATCAATAGGAGCGGCAAACACACCCCGCACCTCCACTTGGTCGTCTGCGACGCCGCCCGCCGTTGACCGAGGCAAGTTTCTTGGCCTTATTTTTACAGAAAGAGAACTACGCTTTGTAATTTTACAAGAAAAAAACCGACCTGTGAAATACACACCTTTGACGAAAAGTTTAGATTGCTACGTGCAGGCGTCGATTTTTACGGTCCATTTTAGATCGAGCCTGGTGACTTGAGCCACCCTATATATAAGGTGTATGGCTGAGTCTTTACAGAGTTAATGTTTCAAGAAATGGTGGATTCTGAAGTATCTAAAAACCTAATTTGAATTAAAAAAGGCAACAGAACTATTACATATAAATAAATTTTAAAAACTGGAAACATAGGAAAACTTCATTTAGAAATTGATTTGTCAAATAATCTTTAAAAACGAGTAATTCGGTTAAGATGGGGAATTTAAACCGACAAGTCATTTGATCTACAGCTAGTGCTTGAATGGCAGTTGCTTGGGACATTCCGCTGATCTAAATTTTATGTCATGACCGTAATGAGAATATAATAAAAAAGAGGATATGGATTCTTTATATCTGATAGCGAGTGAAGAAAGCAGTTTTCGGATCCAGTCATGATTACTGTCAATAAAACTCGACAAATCCTAGGATCGCAGCCACAATTTTAGTACGTTACATGACATGTTGGCCTTGTCACCATAAATCGTCTAGAATACCTAATTTACACACGCGATATTGAACATAAACGTTCAGCAGCGCACGTTTTAATGTACAAAAAGAAATCCCAATGGCGTGTACATATAAGCGAAAGAGTAAATCATCCTTAATAAATCATTTTTTATTTTTATTTTTCGGTTGCAACGCTGCACCGGAGCTGCTGCACCATAAAAAAAGGAAAGACTTAATTGCTCGAATGTGGGACCCTCGGATTCGATTTACTGGAAAACACAGGAGAGTCCATTCGTATTGAATAACCTAAAGCAGACTTTATTCTTTGAAATGCGCAGCGCGACAGGAAACACAGGCGACACAAAGAAAGAAATTCGAGTTAAGAATAAAATGAAAAGCGGATTATCGGATTATCGTTGGAACCGCGTCCCACCAGTGAAATTTGTACAAACGCCTAAACAAAGACACTCACGAAGAAATGCAAAATATAATTCAAAATGCAACACGGTTTGACTTGAAAGCCTCTGCTAAGTGGTTCGAGCACACCATTCCGCTCGCCCACAGCTTTTTCTTTTTTGATCTTGGTTTTAATTTTATTTTTAATTCCCCAGCTGTTGTTCTTTTGAATATGAATGAAAACTCACATCTTTTTTTGCCAGTTCAAGAACAATAAGGAACCACTGCTCCGCGTCTGAAAGCAAGCAATCAGGCCGTACCGCTACTGCGCGCGCGATGTAAACGAACCCGGCGTCATCACATTTCGGGTATCACGTGACATTCACATGCTGCTCAGTGGAGCCCCCAAGCGTGGTTCTCGCCGCAAATAGTCAATGAGAGATTAAAAGTTGAGGGGAAGCTCCTCCCACCTTCTTTCCTTTTAGCAGAGCGAAAACTGGAGAGGAGGTCGCCTTCTCTCAAGCGTTTGCTCTGCTAAAGTGGAAAGGAGTGTGAGTAGCGTCGTCTTTACTCGTAGGCTGTCGCTGACGATGGTGAGACTGACACTTCGATTTCATAAGCCTCGAATCTGAACGAACTTTAAGGTTTTACATTAGTGTACTCATATTGGCAGCGCAAAAATTCTACTCAAAAAGCTACCCAACCTTTAAAATGACTGTATCAGCAAAACATTACCAGCACAAGGTCAACATAAACTTAAAAGAACAGACAGGCAGTACGCCAAGAACACTGAGAGATGATTAATGAGGGAAAAACAATTCACTATGATCTGCTTTTTCTTGACTACCGAACGGACACATGATAATGTTATACAATTTAGAAAATTTTCATACCTTTGTCAGCTAAAGAGACAGCAACTATTCCAATTTTTATTCAGCACTGAATTCACTGGTTTGAAAGGACAATCGTTCCACTACTCAGTCCGGGAAACTTCTGCGATTGTTTTTATTGCAGCGTAATAATCCAAATAATATAAAAATCTGAGCGCTAATTGAACGCAAAAAACCTTCCTTCAGTCCTTGCAAAGCAGTGACACGGTATAAGCGTAGAATTAATGACTGTAAACAGTCTTTGTTTTACCCCTTCGTTTCCACGTTTTGTCAAAGCTAAACCTTTGATATTGAGTGCTCCAAATTTCACGACCCTTATTGCGTCAAGCAAGGCCAAATATAAAATTCATCGTCCTCTAGAATGCGCGGATTGGCTAGAGACGAAAAGTAATGACATTACGTTGCAATTATTTTCCAAAAGTAATGAAATTACTTTGACATTACTTTTCAGTACCTTAAGACAGCAATTTGTGCTCATTTTTTTTACATGATATTTACCAGAACTTCTATCTCTTTGTTTACACAGCAGCAGCCTTATGCGCCTTAAAGTGAACCATTCTGAACAGTCGTTCCGCTGGCGCTTGCGACAGAAGTCTTCATGAATAGCTTATTTTTAAGATGTGGCTCGAACGACAGTCAACTCACCAGTTTCGTTGTCCATTCAACGGGGATGGTCCTTACTCTTTAGTTAAGGAGTGAAATAATTCCATCGTTTTGATTTCGGAGAAGTTATTGTCCATGTTTATAACTTCAGTCGGGCCATGGGAGCTCGTTCTTACAAAAAGTTGTCATGTAAAACGTTTTCCTTCCGACTCGGACGAATCTAATCATTTCCTTCCAACAAAACTAGTTGATGCATTTTCGGGCATTCCTCTCCTAGAGTATTGTCCCAAAACACACCAAGCGCCCAAGATATTGTGCGTTGTCACAGAAGGGAGCTGGATGTTTGCGGGTGGAAGCGTCACCTCCTGAGGAAAGGCATGGCGCGAGCTTCCTAAAATGTGTATTTTCCTATAATTGGATGGCGATATCTTCTCGTTTGCTACTTCCCGAATAAACCTCCCCACGGAAAGGAAGAGAGACATACCACGAGCGGCACCTGCTTTGCTCGCTTGCCGCCTATTCAAACTACAACAAACGTATTTACTTACCAAGGCCAAGGATACGGGAAACGCTCTGGGGCCTTCACAAGGCACTTGGAATTAGCTATTTGTTCCGGTCGCTCGTTGTTCGCGATGGTCGAAGCTTACGTTTCGACCTTGCTTGAGGGATGAGGAAAGAAGAAAGATATGAGATCTGCGCGCGTTATCATCTCTGGTTTTAAAATCTGTTGACCTCACTGGTGATGTGCCCTTCACATAGTAGCCTATAAGCCCTAAGCTGACATGGCGATGGAAGATACCTAGCTCTTTGTGCCATTTAGACGTGTATCTTTCGTCACGTGACCATACTGGTTCATGCCCACGCGCAGAGAAGAGGTAAGGTGATGAATAGAAGGTGCTTGATTGGTACCTGAGAGCTTGTAGCTTGCGCCACACTGTTAACTTAGGAGTAAACGAAGTGTAGTACCGTCGCGATGACGTGGCGACATGAATCCGTCTTGTCTGGTACTCGTGAACCGAGGCCTTCCAGCGATGTCTTCCCACGAAAGCTTTTCTCCATCTGCTTCACCTTTCAAGTCCGCCTTTGGGCATTTGTCGTATTCCCAGTGAAATGCATTGCGCTCAAATGGCCGTCGTTCATTTGCTCTGGTGTCTCTTTGACGACATTTCATAACTCAAAATATGTTTTCTTCATTGTTTTCTTACAGCTCGGAAACAAACTGTTCATTTGGAACAAAAGTAATTCCAAAAATAATGAGCAATTTTCTCGAAATTACTGCCTGAACGTAGTTCATTACATTACTAAATTGGCAGCCTAGAAAAGTAATTTATTGCATTACTCAATACCACAAAACGTAGTTCAATTACTGTAATTTAATTCAAGTAATGACATTACTGCCGTCTATGCCGTGTAGATTTGGACCCTTGATGATCTGAAAACGTCGTCCTGGAGTTCACGCTTTAAGGAAATTATAAGAAACTTGCGGTGTTAGGTTCGTGCGATTTTTCTAACAATGAACAAGCGATTTTCCGGTACAAACTCCTTGCAATCGCCGCCGTCGGGGAAAGGGCAGGGGGGGAGGGGGAGTCAGTGTCCGCCGTCAAATGCCAAAAAATATAAGTGAGAACAACTTTATATCAACGCTTCCTTTGAGATTGAAAATATCGACTCTTCCGATGTCTTTACTCTACTTATTCAAATCCTGTCGCACAGATTCAAGCCGTCCTCCTCCAATGCAGCAGCTCTACCGAATCCGCAGGATTACAATAGCTACAGGTAACATAATTTTTCCCCTCGGCATAACATGATATTGTAGCAGTTATGTCATGGACCCTCAGGAGCGTCAAGGCGAAATACGATCCAACTAGACGTCCGGAAGGAAGGCCGTTGTAGACGTGAAACAGAGTTGATCAGGAAGGCGTGCGTTCCGATATTGCTTATTGTATTTCAAAGATGCTATTGACATGGAGCCTAGACATGTTTACCTGCGACCTTATGAATGTGTTTTTGTATGTATGCAAACTACCGCTGAACAAAACGGAGAACTCAATATTGTTTATGAACTGTTGATACTCTGCATGACTTGTTAGCACGAGGAATAGATAATTTGTAAAAACTAGACCATCGTGTGAATTAGTCTATATCTGAAGTAAGCATGGTCTTGCACACACATCATCACGCCATCGTGATCACCTTTCAAAACGTGTGTGATAACATGCAGATGTGATGTTTTAAATATGCGGTTCTGATAATTCCGTGTATTACAAAATAAAACGACAGTTTCTAAGAATGTATTTACAGTTTTCTCTGCTTGTGCCAATTTTGTGGCAAACTTTATTTTATACTCTCTCTCTCTGTCTGCGGGTCTCCCTTCAAGTTTCACAGATGAACATATGTGGCGAGATGACATTGACTGTCATCTTTTGAATGAAGGAAATTGCATACCATTAATATGCATTCATTCGCCGTGGTCATCGCATATTTTGTTGCGGCAGCGCTGAGGTGGAATTTTATTTTTGTAATTTATCTCAATAAACAAGCACGCGAAGTTTTACTGCATACAAAAACCAAGCAGAAAAAAAAGCAGATGAGAGTGGCAACAGAACCTTTTTTTGTGCCGCGTGCGTAGAGGAATTGACGACGCACGCAGCTGCCACGCGTAGGAACAAGGTTCGAACCCCATAGGGCAGGGAATGTTATTTTATAATTCTGTACCCGCCTTTGATGGTTCGAGCCCATTCTCGGCTGTCATCGAGTTTTGTGGTTGGAAAATTTGTCAACGTACCGTGTGTATAAGGGCATCGGTAACGTGCTGCTTTGGGACAGTCTCGCTTCTGTCGCCGACTCAGAATGCGTTATACTTTTTTAAGTTTGTGGGCACAAGTTCGCCTCATTAAACGTGTATTTGGAGTTATACATTCAACTGTATTGTTTTCGTGACACCGGAGCTTCTGGAGCCGCTAACAAATTATTGGTGTTCAATCAAAAATACACACCTGATTATAATAAAACAATATTGCGAGCTTCGGAGGTTGATTGTAATGGCTTCAAGAAAGGCGTATAATTTTAAAAATATGATCAATTAAAAAATATTTACACTCTGCTTTTCGGCGCGCTTTGTCTGCAAATAAAGAATCTTGGTGGTGCTTTTCATCATTTCTACAGTAGACGAGGGTCTCAGACGAGAGTAACCGGAATGAATTTCTGGAGGGCGGGCGTTGTACAACCTTTTGCCGCTAGAAGCGCTTAGCAGCTACTCACTCCGAGTCAGTTTGCCGAACGGCGTCGTCTGGTAAAGTTCGAGCGGCATGTTGTAATTTTTTTTCCTCCGAGCAGTTAATTTTTTCTTTTTTTTTTGCAATGTTTCGATTAAAAGAGCAGATTGCGGCCGTGATTTTTTTTATCGAAAAAGGCAGCGGATTTTTTAATGCTTCAGACAGCTTACAAAGAAGATGCTATGGAGAAATCAGATCTTTACAAGTGTTTTTCTCGCATCAACGCCGGAGAATTATTGATCCACGACCAAATTCGATCAGGACGACCCTCACACTCCTCAACTGATCCACGGAAAAAAAATATTCGAGCGTTGTTTACTCAGAGTTTATTCCTCCTGGTGAAACGGTTCATCAGTTGTTTTATCTGCAAGTTTTGCGACGCTTGCTTAATTCATCACGACAATGACCCAGCATGCACAGCCCAGATCCTGACAGCGAAACAATTTTTTAAAGAAAATGGCATAACAACGCTTCTACAACCCCCCCCCCTCCTTCCTTCAAACGGACCTTGGCCCGTGTGATTCTTTTTTTTTCTGTTCGTCCGTTTGAAAAAAGAACTGAGAGGAAAACGTTTTGTGGATGTGGAAAGCCTTTCCAGACATTGCAAAAACAATAAATGATTTTGAAGCGCCTGCGGAAAAACATAACAACATGCCACTAGCATTTTAGCAGACGACGCCGGTCGGCAAACTGACTAGGAAGGGTGCCGCTAGGCGCTTCTAGCGGCGGAAGCTTATGCTAGGAAACAGCCCGTCCTCCAGAAATTCATTCCTGCTTGGGGTCCCCCTCGTAATCTTATACATAAATCTCAGTATCTCCTTCTTTCACTTCTTTCATCTTTGTTTAGCTTGATGCTTACATCAAAAGTTTCTAAGATATTCCTGGCAGCAGCATCCACCGTGATCTTAGATTTAGCGAGGACGATTACAGCACATCTTCCCGAGTTTTCAGTTTGATCTTAATAATTTAGAGGTGCTCCCCAAGGTAAAGGAGTGCTCAATCTGCGGTGAAAACCAAATCAACTTATCAGTTTCAAGCAACGTTACTAGAGCACTTAGTTGGGAAACTCACCGTTGAAACCTGGGCCGCTGGCGTCCACCGAGACCGAGCTAAATACGACAACAGCGCCACTCTTGATCGTTTGTCTTTACTGTGGTCACCTTGAGCTTTTAGAAAGCATGTTTTTGTGTAAAAACAAACAAAAAAAAACTCTTTTTGTAGTAACTTTTATTGGAGTTTAGTACAAAATGAAGGGCGCGTGATGTTTTCTAAAATATTTAGTTTGCAAGGTTTTGCGGCGCAATTAATATTGTTTTTATAGAACCGTGTCTTAGCGCTGATTTCAGGTAGCGCGTCCCGACCTAGGTGCATCCTAACTTCGGTAGTAATTCGCGGCGCGTCCGCTTGGGAGACGGGGATGTTTCGGCGCCAAAATGGCCGATTAAAGCCAAAATACAAGTCACGTGCAGTTCCTCCAGTGGCCGCTGCGGGTGAAATGGCGCCGTTGCGATCGCCATTACCTCGGTTCTCGAGTACGGATCGGTGCCACTTTTTCAGAGTAGACTCTATGGCAGTTCTCCGACTCAGTGGTTCTAGTAACGTTGGGTTCAAGGAACATGATGCTTTACTGTTCCAAATTCCTCAAAGAAAGTACTTTACAGTTACCAGTTCAGCCCAAGGAGGAAGAATCAAACGATCAAGTCATACACATTATCAAGGGCTTATATGTCAGCTTAGACCAAAACAACTTCAGAAAGGTTGTTTAACACGCATACTGGATAGTCTTTAGATTACCACTGCCGTTGTCGAAAAAGTTATCAGGATAAAAGGGCTGTCGCCTCCGAGCACGAGCAAACGTCAAGCGCAGACTACACGGAAGTGCAGAGTGGCACAGCGAGAGCATAAGGGAGCTGCCTTGGCCACAGCGTGCATCACGGCTAGCAGAAAAATGCGACAGTCGGCTCTGATATTACCGCGCACCACGTGTCGTGGCGTTTAAGTTTATATTAGCCGCGGTAGTACGTACAAAATATCACTTTCGAGGTATTTGTGTCTAAGTACATCACAACTCGAGGAGCCTATATCAGAGGTAATTTTGTAATCGATGATTCAGTGTGCGCCCTTGAGTCATGAGTCCACACAGCAAGCAGATAACGTGAACTCATTACTCGATTGCAATAGCTGGTATCTTCAGGCTAGTCATCTGTCACAGAGTATTACTTTCGGCCTACTTCATTGTGCGAAACAGTGTGTATTTTCTTAAGATCTGCCAACTAAGCCGGCCTATTTTGAGGAAGTGCTAAATATCAGTGGCTGAAATTCCTAAAAATATTTTTTATCGAATTTCTGTAGTGCGTTTTTTAATCATCACCTTACCTCACTGGCCTGACACCCGTAGCGCCCGGTATAGTGACATCAAGCGAAAATAGCTCATACAATTGAAAAACAAATTATTTCATTTTAAAACACACACTACATGCAACCTTAAACGGTAGGTGTTCACATATATATTGGACCATATTTCCAAACAACCTACCTTTTTGCCTCAAACAAAGATCCAACAGCTCGCACTCTGACTTTTTTAAGTATGACATAAACACAATAATAGGAATTTTGAAAATTTTGCATTGCACATACCTCTTATATTTTAACGTTAAAGTATACATTATGTCCAAATACAAAAACATCCTGTTTGACAAGGAAACACGGGATCCGAGTTTCCACCAAGTAATGTATTCTAGGCATGGCTTCGTCAAAACGTTTACAGCATGTAAATGGTCTCTGACACCTTTCGGATACTAGTATTCGTTTATCTTTTGATTCATTCGGTGTCATGACAATTATGAACATTTCGTTTTGCTAAACCATGCAGTAAATAATATTTTCTCGTGTATTTTTGTAAATCCAAAAAGTAGGGGCGAATTTTAGTGGGTCTGTGGTGTTGTATTTTCTACTTTTCCGAACTTCGAGAATAATCGAACAAGGCTTTTGCAAGTTAAGACCTTAAAGCGGTACGGAAATGAAATTTCAGCGCTCATTTTTTTCGCTTTAATGTGTTGCATGTTGTAGCATAACCTCGAAAATACCAGTTTTTCGTTGAAAGGCATAAGAAAACTAATTTTAAAGCTCATTAAACGACCTTTCAATGTGCACCTGGTGGATGCATGTGGAGCCTATTTGGGAGGTGATCTAGAACCGTTGGGAACTTCCATCGGAGCAGCGCCGCTCTTTGGAATTCAACATTGTCCTTCTTAGCATTCCTCCTTACAGTTCAAGAAGACGGAAAGGAGGGACTCCTTGCTCGGACCCTCGTTTCTGTACCCGGACACAGACATTCTCCCCTAGAAAATAGCTCGCCGCCCAAAATTTGAAAAAAGTTGCTTTTCCCACCCCGTTCACCCCTAAGCTGGCAGTGCTGTGTAAGTCTAAGTGCTCCTTAGGCCAGCCACGCGCTCGTCACCCCACTGGAACTCGAACGGCTCGGTTGTAACGCGATGACGCTATTGACACCACCACAATGCTGACGACGCCACCAACGGCAAAGTCTCATAAACCACAGCCGTTTTGCTACGCCGCGAATCCGGGGAATCCTGATGGCGTTTATGATATTGCGCCGCGGATGTTCCATGCAGTCGGCATCCCGGTCTCCTGGTTCGCTTCTTCAAGCGCTTGCTCATGGCACCGTTTGGAATCGAAAACAGTCAGGTCGTCTAAATACAAACGTGCGATCATCATTGACGGTATATTATCCGTCGCGTAAAGCTTGATCTACTTCCTTTGGAAAGTAGCCATGAATATTTCAATTTTTGTTTCCGAAAACTCTCTTTAAGATCTCGTTTATGGACTGCTCTATCCTGTGCTGTTCCGGAGCAGAAGGTGTTGCTCTTGCGTCTTTTTGTTTGTAATAGAATTTCTTGTGGCCATGCACTAAAAGATATAGAAACCCATCGTGCAATGTCCAACTAAGTTATTTTTCAGTCGGGTTATAAATAATGAATTTTTGTTTTAAATGTATTCTGTACCGCAATGGAGACATTGTACTTTATGTGAAGTCAAAGTCGAATCCTTTGCTTTCTATCTCCTATATTGGTAGTTTATAAAATTAATACTGCTCCAAGTGAGCTGGAGATATTGTCCAACTGTCTCCACAACGTCACGCTGTATTTTTTACTGCTGGTCCCTAGCTTCCAACAAACGTTTCGGTACTTGTAATCAAATGCCTAATAAATCTAAGTGTCCCTCAAGAAGACGCAGAGGTCGCGCGGCACCACCATTGTCCCCGTGATAGAAGCTTCCTGTAACGTAAAGATATGGCAGTATTAAACACAACATCAAGCTGCATAGGGAACTGGTACTTCTTCATGCTCAGTGCACATCTTTTAAAATGAGCAACCGGATTATGGGAGTAATCTCGGCATGAGTCCTCGTTTTTGATAATTGTTTATAAAAAAAATAACCCTTCAACTCGACTTCTTTATTTACTGTTAACTAACTATAATCAAGTTGCTGACAGCAGAAACGTGCGCAACTCAGAGTGCTTTATGACCACGGATCACTTCGAACCTCCAATATGGAGGTAAACGCAGATGACGGCTTCTGCCCAGTCGTACTGTTCTATTCATAATAATAATAATAAGGCTAACAATAATAGAGCAACAATAATAATAGCTAATAATAACTCTTGCTCTTTCAAACAGAATGGAGAGGGACAGTAAGCGAAAAAGCTCGGGCCGGGCTTGCTCACCTTGCGGCTGCAAGAGGCGCGGCGGCGGCCAAGAGTGGTCTTTTATGTCGCGACCAGTCTCCATGGGGACGATGTTGAAGCACGCGCGTCCCTATCCCTAATGGCAGAGAAGTCCGCCGCTTCGAGTACAAAAGTCTAATTTTCGCTTCGCTGAAACTGATCTGCAGAGGCTTTCAACTGGAGTCCACGATTAGCCGCCCTAATGCATACTTTAGGAGCGGGCAGGTAAAGTTACGGCCAGGAAGCGTAATGAGGCCAAATAAAGAAACAACACTCGGAAACGAAAGCTGGTCAGGTGTATTTATATATCTGTGCCAGCGCCGGTCCGGAACAGCGTCTGCAGCAGTCGAGGCCGGTTTGAGCGCCGGTAACTTCGCTGCCCGCGGCGTGAAACTTCAGGGTGTCTAACTCTCGGGCGGGAACTTTTTTTTTTTATTCTGCGAGGTGTGTTGTTTTTTAAGTGTGATCGTTTTTTTACGAATCATCCACTAGGACTACTGCGCCTTACAATTGGCCTTTACTGTTTGCCGTTCCACTTGTTCGGTACTGACAAACCGGGGAAAAAAAAAGGTTACGGTAAACCGAGTTAACGCGCTTCTGGCAACGTCAATCCATAATTGGCATAAAAGCGAAAACCAAGATTCAAGCCAAGTTAACGCGCAAATACGAACGTTTCATAATGTTCATTAAAGGACACCAAGATTACAGCATCGTTGGCGACTTACGCCACAACGGGGCCGAAACAAGCATCCTTTCCAGCAACTACTATTTTATGTGTTTTTAAATATACAACGCTTTTGCTACGACTCTTTTCAATAACAGAAGGCGCCTATTTAGTACTAATACACACTGCAGTCGTGTCAATTGATAAAAAAAGATTCTACGAAATAAACATCACACGAAAAAAATAGCAGCCGTGGATGCATTGATTGAGCGAAATCCTACAGGCAAGGAAACAACAAGTCAAACGTCTGAAGAGTCGTAAAACCGAAATAAAAGATATACTTTTACTTGCATGGAATGTGATAAAAGTTATAGTTTTACTTTACATCTCGCTGTGGCAATCGTTTTGTAATATTAACACATTACGTGTGAATTTTAGTACGATAGCAGACGATCACAACCGAATGCAAAAATGAGTCAGGCGTCGACATCGCAAAACCATCTCTCGAACGCAAACACCTCAAAATGACCTTCGGATCAACAAATGGAATTAATTAGAGCAATTAGAGAACGAAAACAACAAATTCTAGAGAAATTCAGCAGCACAGTTACCTGGCGAACGAAGAGACAGGCATGGGAAGATATTGTCAATGACATAAGCTTTCCGCGGAGTGCACGGCAGCCGCAGGAGGCATGGCGGAAGTTGTAAAGAAAGCCAGAGACATGTATGGCTCTTCCGAGGCCTGCAAGAATCAGCGAACTGCGAGCCAGAAGTACCCGCCCGATCAATTTTATAAAGCTCATACGGCCTGTGTGCATTCCTAGTGAGAATGCAGTCAACACAAGCGAGAAAAAGAGAGTTTCTGGCGCGATTGAACCTGGATTTTCACGCCGCGACGCCAAGTGCTGGCACTCTAACCTCGACCACAGAGGAGGGTAGCGGCTTGCCGCGCTGGCGAGGGTACATAAATATACTGCCACCGCTTTTATCTCGCGTGGTTTTTTCTTTATTTTGCCTCATATTTACCCTCCCTGGCCGTAACTTTACCTGCCGCTTCTCCAGTATAAAGGGGCGGTCAATTGGACTCCAGTTGAAAGTCCCTGCAGAGCAGTTTCGGCGAGCGAAATTAGGCTTTGTGCTTGAAGCGATACGGATTTCTCCGCCATTAGGCCGGGACGCTAGGTACTTCGTTGTCCCCATGAAGATGGTCACGTGACATAAAAATCCCTTCTGGCCGCAGCCGCAGCCGCGGCCGCAAGGTGAGCAAACCGGCCCAGTGGAGGCTTGGCAAGCCTCGAAGCCCCACACGGTGACACGCGCAGCACCACAAAAAAAAAAAAAGTTTTAAAAAAGAGAAGCACGCACATGCATATTCATAAGAAGACAAAAACTTCTATCAGAAAGATTATAGAGCATCTACACAGTAGACACTGTTGTAGCCCTAAAAAATAACCCTATACAGTTCAAACAAACGAGTAGATAATAGGTAACATAGTATGCATCGATGAAGAGTCACAAGCGCAATTAGAATGAACGCAAATCTTTAGTTGATATAGAGTTTATAGAAATTCTGTTGCTGGCGAGGTAGTTGAGCAATTTAGTGTAGTGTAACGTAGTGTTTGTGTACCATAGTTTGTCTTAAAGCCGGTAACCCTCCCATATTTCATGTGTTGGGTTAAATAAACGTGATCGTTCGACGGCTTACTCGGATAAGTCTGACAAGAAACCCGCATTTCTTTTGTTCTCAAGTTTTAAGCTGATACATAATCTATATGCATAGAGGTTAAATATTTTAGCATTCTGAATTTGAAACAAGCCCTCACTATGGTAATCATATAGGCATTACAACGACTAATTTAATGTTCGTTTTTGCAATGAATATAGTTTCTGCAAGTTTGGGAACGTCGTATTACTCCAAACGAGGCTACAGTAATTTAAATGGTACTGAAACAGGGCAATATATATTAATAGTTTTATATTAACGGGTAGGGAAGATACCGTGATCGGTATGTTAGTCCTATAACAATGCGACAGTTTTGTGGCTAAGTCGGCTTATTACTAGTGATAAATTATATTAATGCGACAGTTTTCGACGGAGCGTCACACCCTTGTTTGTGCAGGAATATTATTTATGCTGCGGATTAGAAATTTTAACCCGATTATTCGCCACCCTTTAATCGATAAATTAATCGATTATTCGGTCTCCTTCATTATTCTTGCATAACATTTTTAAAAGTCAAAATTACTTTTTTTTCTTTTTTCTTTTGCTGAATTTTTGATACACGGAACATGATACAATTTCGAAAATTAATCAACGTTCATGTAGCTGAGAACAGTTCAAAAACAACCACCACTTCATCTCCATAAGCGCAAAGCGGTTCGTTGACATTTTCCGACAAGAACGACTTTCTCGTTTAGAATAGCCTCTGCTGCGCTAAACCGGACACTGGCAAGGCATTGAGGTGGCCGGGATAGTGTTAACTTCCGCACTCTGTCTAGAGTTACAAATCTTCTCCATACAATTTACTTTTAATTGCCATTTCGCCTAAGTTTACCGTTCAACATGCATCTTCGTCCAGGTCTCGGTTTGATTTTTACTTTTATGGGGCGTTTAATTTTTTTGCGTCTAATGCGTTTGTGTTTCAAGCGTTGAAAAGTATATTTTGCATTTAAAGCGTTCAATATTTACCGTCGTTGGTTTGTAGAGTGTTAATCGATTAACAGGTTTAAAAAATAGTCGCCATTAAAGCAACAATTGATTAATCGGTAGGTTAGTGGATCAACTGCCCAGCCCTAATTATTTTCCGCTTTAAATTGGGTTCCCTAGCTTGTCAAAGAAGCTTTAACAAACATTTTATATTTTATAATAAATGGCGAAAATTCGAATTACATGATAGACGACAGGCAAGAGTCGTTTTCTTTCTTTTTTTGCCGGATTCGCCAAAAATGCGCCATGTTCCCTTGTTTATACTTATTTCTATATTCATTATTTACTTCCCTAATGGCATGTATATATATATTATAGAGAGAGAGAGAGAGAGAGAAAGAGAGGTGCTTTCTTTTAAGATTAACAGATTTGTTTACAGAGAGGGTGGAAGTTACACTTATGCGGTTAGTGCAGGTGAGTTATACGGCCAGGGAGACATGGTATAGGGTGCTAATCGTTACGGTCAGTCGGCGAATCAATTAGAATTCTGTTAATTAACTTTTCAATAATTAAAAAAGACATATGGTTACAATTAGAAACTTTCTTGGTGTCGTCGAAAACAACTAAATCAGTAATTTTTCAGAAATATTTTGGCACGTGAGAAGCGTAGTGGTGCACTAAAGCTACCACTCGTGGAGCAGGTTCATAGGTGAGTGGTTGAGGAACGCGATGACAATCTAATTATCCGCGTTCCGCAATTGCTAGCCTGAGCGAGTTTCTAATTGTAACCGTATGTATTTTTTAATTATTAAAAAGTTAATTAACGAATTTTAATTAATTTGGCGACTGATCGTAACGATTAGCCCCTTATACTATGTCCCCCTGCCGTATAACTCACCTGACTAACCACATAAGTGTAACTTTCACGCCCTCTTTTTAAATAAATATGTTAAACTTAAGAAACACCATATATATATATATATATATATGTATATATATATATATATATATATATATGCTGCTAAGAGGCTTAGTGATGCGGTGCCCTCAAGAAAATTAATAAAAAGCCGGAAACTTATCAGACACAAGCGCAAATACCTTAATAGGTTGGTTGTTTTTGCAATCATTAGCACGGAAGTATATATATCGGATTAATTTACATTTTCGTCGCAAACTAAATCGTTCCGACAAGGTATTACGTCGAACATGGAAGCATCAGCGACTTCATCGTACTAGGCTGCGCCACCTGGCAACGTCCGCTGTGGCAAGGGTCGTGGCGTACCCGATAAATCTCATTCTTTCGCTCGCGCTCCTAAGCTTGCTGTGTCTCAGTGCACTGAAAGCTATCATCGCTATCTTTGCTGGCTCAGAGTCAGCGCGTGCGGTGTGAAGAAGCTTCGGCCCACGCGCCGAGCAGA
The DNA here is from genome assembly GCA_037355805.1 of Ixodes ricinus. Classification (NCBI taxonomy): domain Eukaryota; kingdom Metazoa; phylum Arthropoda; class Arachnida; order Ixodida; family Ixodidae; genus Ixodes; species Ixodes ricinus. Next base: position 26,501 of record JAZHYW010026363.1, on the reverse strand, counting down.
CAAAGATAGCGGTGACAGCTTTCAGTGCACTGAGAAGCGCACTGCCGAAGCTTGGGGAGTGCCGAGCGAAGGGCGTGAACACATCGGAGTAGGCCACGGACCCTCGCTCCTAGGCTCACTTCCAGTGGCGCAGCCTGTACGGCAAGCCACGCGCTCCTCTGTTCTCATTTCATTTTTCCCCGATAGTACATTTTCATAATAGAAAGTGTAAGGCTGTTTCTTAAATTACTCAAATAAACAGGTAACTTGATAGCTTCAGACAATCTCTCTTGCACACATTTAAACAAAACTGCGGTAGATGTCTCTCGTGACCGACAAGTTTGTTTTTATTAAAACATTCACGAAAATCTGGATTTATCACATTTCATACCGTAGTCTTAACAGTCTTTCTGAGTTTATTCTACACATCGACGCCTCATTAGTTTATACCAAAATCAACGTTGTAACGAAAAACGAACACATTAAAGGGCGAAACACTGAGCTGAGGCCAGTCTTGAGATGTGAAAGGGTCGTCGACCTTCAAATAATTGATTTACTAAATTTGCATAGTTTTATATTCCACTCGTCTTGAGCCGCGCTGGCAGTGGCTGCTATTCTTGGTGGTTCCAGTTTATTTTCTCGCGGCCGTGATGATCTGGCTGGTCACGCGGCTTTTTTATTTTCTTCCGCATGTCGCTGCTGCAGATGTAAAGGCCTAAGAGACATAAAATGACAGCCTAAACACTACGGCTAAGTCCACCCAACAATAATATTATAGCGTCACCTCTTTTTTCTTTCTTCTTCTCCTCCTTTCTATTTATTTATCGTCTCTCATCCTTCTCTTGTATATATAAAAACAAAGAAAAAATGTAATTGAATTGTCCATTCAGAATATCAATAAATTGTGCATCTCTGGACGAGTCACAGTGCCTGCCTCTCAGACGTACGACTGTTAAAACAATAATGTCGAAGTTTAATTTTGTGTTCAGCACTACACGCGAATTGCGCACAACTGCACACACTTGATTAGAGCATCATCAAGAAATTCATTATTAGCACAAAGAAGGCGCTTACAACGAATTTGCTTTTCTAAACGCCATACCAAATATAACATCGACATGCGCATGCCCGACACCAGTCATTGCAGTAAACATAAACTTTACACAACACTATCCCTACCGAAAAATCAAAGAGTAATGTTTCTGCTATATTGGTTATGGAACTAAAAGTCTATCTAAACTCGATTTGGATTATTGGTTTACAAAAATTATTACGTTGTTTGCATCCTGAATTTCAGGTTTCCAGAAACAATTCCAGTTCCATAATCCAGAGAGGGAAAAGTTACACTGGGTTTCCCGTTGGGGATAAGACTCGCTGAAATGAATACGATCGTTCGAAGTGAAAGAACCTTCATTTAAATTCAACTGCGGACAAGAGCGGCAAAACTGGGTGGTAGCTCGATAGCGCCATCTTTTATTGCCGAGTGCAGGTCATTTTCTCAAGTGTACAAGCTTACCCCCAGATGACGCCACGCCCCGACACTCCATAGAATTCAGGCTTGACAAAATAGCCCCAAGAAACTTGTTCCTCTATTCGGCTCTTTCGCTTTATATTTTTGAAAAAGCCATTCGTTTTAAACTACCGCTTCTATCGACATCTTTTTTTTTCTCGTTCGTTAGAGCGCAGAATTGAATCCTCTAAATATGGCGCCCATCAGCCAAGAACATAAGCGTTTATGATGGCAAGGCGGCGTTGTCGGTAAACCGAGCGGGGTAGTGACAATTAACCAGTGTTGGACAAAATACTCGATAAAAGTATTTAAGTTCAGTTGCTATAAATACCTGCTTCATAAAGTATTTAAAATACTACTCAAGTTACTTTCACTGTAAAGTATCTTGAGTAGAGTACAAATGCTTAGAAATGTAATTCAGTTACTTTCGAAGATACTTCCGCATTGCTTAATTTGTATACGACGTCAATGACAACGACAATTATACAGCTGCGCTAATCTGGTTTACCAGAATGGTCATTAACACGAAACAAAACCAAACGGCAAAAAAAACAAAAAACATCGACGTTTTTTTTTTTTTATGCAGTTTAATTATAAGTAGCAGGATATTTTCCCGAATGACAAATGATGAGGTGGCGAATGATTGAAGAAACTAAACGTTTAATGGGGGCGAACTTGTGCCCAAAACCAAATATATGAGAAAGGCTAGCGTTGCAGGCGTCGATGTCGGCGAAACAGCAGGATCGAGCGCTGGGGCGAAACTGACTCGGACCGCCACGCGGAGCACCTTTGTACACGTGTGGGTTTCTGGAACATTCGGCGTAGAACGTTCAGGCGTGTAGAACATTCGTAACTCGATCAGACGACAAGGTTCTCGAACTTACGAGAATGTCAAGTTGAAAGAATAAATAAAAGGGAGTCCGCTCCCTGGAATCGAACCCGGAGCCTCTCCGCGATAGCGAAGCGCGGCAACCATTCGCGCAGGAGCTCGCTCGGTGACGCGCTTGGAGGAGATCAGACCGTGGCGCTCCAAGCGGTTAAGTTTAGAACTACACGAATGGGGACAGCAAATACAATGACTCAGCGCTCGGTTGACATCACCGAACGCGGCGTCAGCGTTCGGCTGGAGTTTGTGTTCTCCGCGGTGTGTTTGAGGAGAGCATGCACATGCCCAGTTCACCTCAAAAGCCGAGGTGGGTCAAGCTCGCATTCCCTGACGACTGCTTTCGGTGGAGATTCGGCACTTAACGTCACTTCGTTTATTGTTAGTATTTTTACATTACACTGTGCCCCGCGCTCTATTGAAGATGATGACATAGGCATTCCCACGAGGCATGTGTGAGAGTGCACAGGCCTTGTGGTGAGTAAACACCGAGGTGTGGGGACAACAAACGAGACTGTGCGCCTCGCCAATAGTGACATCGCTGAATATCACGTCATGCGGAGCACCTTAGACGCATCGTTTAACTACAATTCATATTCCCTATTAGAGGAGTTCACTATAAACGAAATTGGGATACGGATATGAGTGGACGGATAACAAAGATAACCCACATGATAGCCATGGCAGTGGTCGCGCCTTCTTCAAGTAGGTTGTGTTCAGAAAGGAACTCAACCTTGGGGGACGCTTTGTTGGCATTTTGAGAGGTCATTCAGCTCTTAGTTCATTTCCTGTCCTGTTCTCTGCTTATCAATGTTCGTTTACAGACAGTGTTCGCGAGGGCAATAAGTGACGGACTGACGACAAAAAGAAAGGAAACAAAAGAAAACCTCGACGTTTTGCCGTAGCGGGGTCAAATATAACACATGCAAAACAAAAATGCTTTTTTGTGTGAGTCTACTTCTCATTTTTTTTATTTGTTATTTTATTGCAAATCAAGTCTGCATTGTTGTAAATCGTTTCCCGGTCTGCGTTGCGCCTCAGTGTGGCGATCTTTACTTCCGTAAAACCACCCCTTTCGTTTGATGATTGCTTGGGGGAAACTCTAGGAAACAAAAGGCGCCTTTGGGAGAACGAGTGGAAAACCTTCATTGTACGAACTTTGGGTTGAAATATGAGTTACAATCGGCAAAAAACGATGTTTTCACGAGCTCAATCAAACTCACCGTAGCTAATCAGAGTAAGCCACAGGATTCGGTTGCTCGAAAGAATGTTCACGTTTGCTCGTGCTACGCCCACGCCACTTCATACCGAAAAACTCGGAAAATGGCGGGATGTCAAAAATGTATTTGAGATAATGAGTACAATTTACTCAGAAATGTAATTAAAATAGAGTATCAAATACACTCGATCAAAAGTATTTGCAAGATATATCAAGATTCAAGATACTTCAAAAGTATTTGAAATACAGTATCTTGAGTAGAGTATTTGAGATAGGCACATGTCTGCAATTAACCCTGGCGCGCAGATGCGTCACTGACTTAAACTGTTCGCCTGTCCAATTGGCAAGCTTTACACCAAATATTCCGTCTCATATTTTCGTTGAAACGCATCTAATTTGTATTCAAAAAGTAAGTATTCATTATATTTTATTGATGTGAACCTAGTCACCTGGTCAGGTGAATGAAATATATTTTGATCTTTCGAAGACCCCTGACTTGGTTGATCATTCGTTACTCATAGACAAATTGCGTTCTTGCGGTATGAACCCTCCGCTTTTCACATTGTTTCTGGATTAATTCTTTAATCGACAAAACTTCGTGCGTGTACCTGACGGTACTTCCGGCCTTATGTTTCAGTTTCACGTGTGCCGTAGGCAACGAGGTAGATGGGCTTAAAGCGATAAACTGGCACCTGAAAGTGACCCCCACCTGGCCGCCGCTATGTTGCACATTTTTGACCACTCAGACACGTGACCTTATAGTTTCAAGTCTATGATTTTAACAAAGAACATTGCACATATAAATGTTTATTAATCATCAATAACAGTACCGACGAGATAAGTTATGTTTCGTTTGTTTTAAGTCCAAAATGCGCTTTTACGACAAAATCTCGGGCTGCTTCAGCAGTGACTCCGCTAGATGCCGACAGCCGCAGTGTTGTATTGTGAGCTTCTATCGAAACTAAACACCGATCTCTAGGGGCTAACTGTATTGAAAATTAGTTTATCATGTTTTTTACAGCGATCGCAATCCAAATCTTGGCTCAGTTTTGCTTAAAAGCCTCAGTATTTGGTGCGGTCACGTGTCTGGTGGTCGAAATTGTACAACATGGCGGCAGAAAAGGGGGTCACTTTTGCCTGGTTAACGGGTTACCAGTTTACCGCTCTAAGCCCTCTACCTCCTTCGCCGTAAGAGACCATACCTGGTTCAGTGTTCATGAATCTTTTCATAAATAATCTAACCATATGTGTTCAGAATTTGAGACATATTACGCTATGCAGGTGATACCAAACCGTTTCGGTCGATCTCATTTACGAGGGTGTGTAACGTGCTGATTAATGATGTTAAATCAGTGCGTGATAGGTAATCTAGGAACATGTCTGAATAGTAATCCTTTTTAAAACTGTCGTTATTTCATGATCTAGGAAGGTTGGGCCTATAAATTTTAGTTATCCGCTTGTCACTGTCGCGCTATGCAAAGTCGAGCGCTCGTGCCATTTTGGTATATGCATGTCAGTTTCATTTGTTAAGGCTTTACACTCAATAAAGTCTGTGCAGGTGAGTTATAAGGACAGTGGGACATAATATAATAGAAATAACGTTAGAATAAGTCAAGTTAATGAATAATAGAAAATATTTTTATTTTTTGAAGGTAAATATGTTTCAATTATAAACTTGCTGAAGCATCATTGTAAACAACTAAATAAGTTAAATTTAGAAGGATTCGGTGTGCGTGGGATGCGCGGTGGCGCGCTGAAGTTACCACTCGAGCAACAGGGGCAATGATGGTGGTGCGAAAACTCTCCCGTGTTGTTTTTCCATCTATAGATCGTCGGCGTTTTTTTCTTTTTTAACCACCAGCAATGCGCTTATTGAACGGGTGGCAACCTAAGCGCTCCACACGTTCCACCGGTTCACGTTTGTGTTCACTAGATAAAAAGTTAATTGGCAAGATTTAGTTAATTATCAGACTTATCGCTACAACGAGCCAATATAGTACGTCCCCTTTCCACAAACCTCACCTCCACAGACCGCACCAGTGTAGGTTGAATGGCTTTTTTAAAACACATTCGTAAAGCCAAAAGCAAAACACCTTGTATATTAGTAAACAGAAAATAGCGCAAAAAAGACAAGGACGAGAAGTATACGGGACAGTGCGCTATATATACACCTTGTGTATACAGGGTAGTTCTCGAAAACGCCGGGCCATATGACGCCTGCGAAAACGACGCATTGCACGCAACAAGGTTAATGTCGTAGCAGTTTGTGCCAAAGGGCCCATTGAGAAAAAAATAATAACCGTTCCGTATAATTTAGTAATTCGTTAATTTTTAGTATTTACATTATATTTATCAGCTTTAAAGGCATAGTTTGCATTAGAAACTTGAAGGGAATCATCGATAACTACTAAATCAACCTCACATTACACCCCCCCCCCCCTTTCCTGTCTAAAACGCGCAAGCTTGAATGCGCCGCCACGCATGAACGTAAAGGTGCGCCTTCACAGTAGCCCCGACGTCAAAGTGACAGGTAAAGAGTTCAGGGGAGCTCCTCCCACTTCTTTCCCTTTAGCAGAACGAACGCTAAAGAGGAGGTTGCCTCCTCTCCAGCTTTCGCTCTGCTAAAGTGGCGGCAAGAGGGGGAGGGGGAGCTTCCACCTGCCAGTGAATAGAGAATCGTGTCTTAATTTATCATTTTTTTCGGAACGCCGTTTAATGCCGCGCGTACCTTATATCATTCCAATGTGGGTGTATTTAGTAGTGTTCGATAATGACCAGCAAGATTTTATTTGAAACCATCCCTTTAAAATTAAGAAATAAGAATTTAATTATTGCAAATTATTTCAGTACCAATTGTACCGAAAGCTAACAATTTTTCTTAATGGGCCGTTTTTCACAGACCGCTACGACATGATACTTCTTTTCTGTTTTGACAGCAGTGATTCAGTACGCGTTTCCGAAACATCCTGTATAAACTTATTGAGGCGAAAGCCTATATGTCTCATCGTTCAGTCGATCTTAAAAGTCCTTGTTCGAAAACACATCGGCGACACGAAGCGTACGAAAACGCGTCGGCGACACGAAAGGTACCAAAACCCACGATTCTGCACTGGACCACGAGATGGGGTTACTTGTGCCAGAATCGGCGGAGGCGCGCGCGCGGCGTAAACCCCGCGGGAGAGGAGGACTCTCTCACTCGGGCAGCGGTGAAGAGCGGGCGTGCGACATGCCGTGAGATTAACGGTGCCAAAAGTGCGTCGTCAGAGAGCGCGCTGTCTTCGGAGGTTCGCTATCACCGGGATCGGCGCCTGGGCTTTCGCCTTCAAGTTGTCTTATAGGCCTCGTCCCACCAGGGGCGAGAAACACCGGTTTTTGTCCGACGACACCACAAAGTTCCGTGTCGCCGATGCTGTCCCACTGCAACGACCAACACCCGCGACAATCGCCGACAAGCGCCGACAAACGATCAACGATGGACGAGTTCTTGTCTGTCGTTAGACTTGAAGCGCAGCAAGCAGTGCAACTGAGGAACATCTCTCGAAGACGAACTTATCCTCCTCGCCCGCTTATGTCTTCTGCTGCCTCCCTTCCCACCCTTCTACCCTTCCTTCCGGAACAAAAAGCCCTTGGCGGCCACTCCTCGTTCCCGGCCCCGCTGTTCCGGTCCTACGATTGCACGTAGTGGTCGCGGGTGCGGATTGCTGAGTGGCGCCGGGCGGTCGTGTTGCGAAAGGGAATTTGCTGTGGCTGGTTTTGCTCGCGAAAACTTGGTGCGCGAAGTTATGCTCCAGGACGCCGAAGTCTACGCTCCTGCATCAGGATGGATACACCCATGTGCGAGGACTGACCAAAGTAAGACCGCTCACCACGAAGTAGGACACGATGTTCCGCGGCAAGCCATTCCGGCAGACGAGAAACTTGTCATCACGTTCTGTGATAATCGGGATGCCGTATTGTCCACCAAAAACGCCTGCCCTCGATCATTCAAACATGAAGTTATAAACATCCTCAAAATCGGCGTGAAATTCCGTGGCGCTCACCTAGAATGCTTCGAACGGCCCAAAAAAGGAACGATTCGGGTATTCTATTTCGGAAAAAGTTTTGTGTCGATTGTCACGACTGTTTGCGGAAAGTCGCCAACGGCAAATGAAGAGAAGCGGAAGCTTTAATCAAGAAATAAAGTAATCGTCTCCACTTTCACCGTGTTTGTCGGCTCGTTTTATGCCCAAAGAGCAAAACACGAAAACCGCGTCGCCAGACTCTGTTTGTCTGTGTATTTTGAAGTGTTTTGTTGACAACTCCAGTCCCACTAGGAAACAAGTTTCCTTGTCCCCGTGTTCTGCGTCGTGTCCGCCAGGTGGGACGGCAGACTCCGACAAACAGGCTGTCCGTCGGTGTCGTCTGTCGCTCGTTGTCGTGTGTCGCTGTCGTTTGTTGCTGTCTGTCGCTCTAGTGGGACGCTGCTATAACGACCAACACCCCGACAAACGCCGACAAGCGCCGAAAAACGCCCGACGACGAACAAGTCCTTGTTTGTTCTTGGACTTGAATCGCCGCAAGCAGTCCCATCGAGGAACATTTCTCGGAGACAAACGTATCCTCCTCGCCCACTTGTATGCCCTCCTGTTGCATCTCTTCCAGACTTGTGCCTATCTCAAATACTCTACTCAAGATACTGTATCTTAAATACTTTTTGAAGTATCTTGGTATCTTGCAAATACCTTTGATGGAGAGTATTTAATACTCTATCTTAATTACAATTCTGAGTATCTTGTACTCATTATCTTAAATACCTTTTTGACATTCCGCCATTTTCCGAGTTTTTCGGTATGAAGTGGCGTGGGCGTGGCACGAGCAAACGTGAACATTCTTTCGAGCAACCGAATCCTGTTGCTAGCTCCGATTAGCTACGGTGACTTTAACTGAGCTCGTGAAAATATCGCTTTTTTGCCGACTGTGACTCATATTTCAGCCCAAAAGTTCGTACAATGAAGGTTCTCTCCTCGCCTTCCCAAGGTGCCTGTTTCATAGAGTTTCCCCCAAAAATCCTGAACAAGGGTGGTTTTACGGAAGTAAAGATGCCACCCTGAGGCGCAAGCAGAGCGGGAAACGACCTACGAGAACAATGCAGACTTGAGTTGTCAAGAAAATAACAAATAGAAATAAATGAGAAGTGGACACACACAAAAAAGTAGACATTTTTGTTTTGCTTTTTGTATATTTGACCCCGCTAAAACGAAACGTCGAGGTTTTTGTTTTTTTCTTTTCTTTGCGTTGTCAGTCCGGCACCTTATTGCTCACGCGAACACTACCTGTAAGCGAACATTGATAAGCAGCGAACAGTACAGGAAACGAACTAGGAGCTGGATGAGCTCTCAAAATGCGACGTTGGGGACACCCCAACGTCGAGTGCTTTTCTGAACGCAACCTACTTGAAGAAGGTGCGACCACTGCCGGGGCTATTATGAGGGTTCTCTTCGTTATTCATTCACTCAGATCCGTGTCCCAAGTTCGGTTATAGTGAACTCCCCGTATAGGGAATTTGGATTGTAGTTAAACGATGCGTCTAAGGTGCGCCGCAGGATGTGATATTCAGGGATGTCACTATTGGCGAAACGCTCTGACCCGTTTGTCACTCCCACACCTCGGTGTTTACCCAACACAAGGCCTGTGCACATACCCAGAGGCCTTGTGGGCATGTTCGTGTCATCTTTTTTAATGGAGCGCGCTGTACAGTGTAATGAAAAAATACCAACAATTAGTGAAGTGACCTTAAGTGCCGGATCTCCCCGAAAGCAGTCGTCAGAGGATGCGAACTTCACCCACTTGGACTTTTGTGCAGAGCTGGGCACCGTGCATGCTGCAATGTTCATGCAAGCCGGAGTGGTAACAAAGGAGCCCTCCTCCCCCTCACCGGAGAACACGAACTCCAGCCGAACGCTGACGCCGCGTTCGGTTAAAGGGCAACTCCGCTCAATTCCGAAAAATTTAGGCTTACATGTGATTCCATTTCACAAAGTACTACTCAACAGCTCTACGTCTTCGGATTCGCGAAATGTTGAATATTATTTGTGTAATCTTAATTTAAACATCAGCTGATACCGAAACCGAAACTTCGGTTGCGTCAGGCAGCATTGGTCTCGTGTCCTCAAAGTCATGGCCACGTCACGTCGAACCACGTGGTCTTGTGACGTTCGTAGGGGCGAGGTAGAGGACACGCGACGCGGGAAGGTCGCTTCGCATGGCGTGGATGGTGATGGCCCGGGGGAGAGGGGGAAGGGCAGAACACGAAAGAGGAGAGGGGGAGCGGAGAAACCGGACATGCGATAAACGCGCAGGGCAGCGCAAACTAGCGCATCCGCGTTACGGTGATCACGTGGACGCCGTAGAGCCAACACCGGGAGGAGAAACTCATGACGTCATCGTTCAATTTCGCTCTGAGAAGTAAAAACAACCAAAACGTGAGAATGACGTAGTCATGCCTTTGGCGTAGTGGTTCAACGTTGGCCGCTCCAACCCCGTCGCATTGACTGCGCTGACGATTGCGCCTCACGTCGCACGCTAGAGTTGGCAGATTTCGGCGACTTGGCTCGTTTGAAAGTTTGCTGGCCAGTTTATTAAATATATAGACGGAATTAGATCGTAATATTTGACATGGGGTCTTCCTATATAATACTGAAGAGGGCTGCATAGTTTTCTAAATATCAAAAATGAAGCGGAGTTGCCCGTTAAGTTAGCCGAGCGCTGAGCCATTGTATTTGTTGTCCCCATGCATCTAGTTCTAAAGTTAACCGCTTGGGGCGCCACGGTCTGATCTCCTCCCCAATAGCTGAAGCGACCCCTTTCTTGTTGTCGCAGAAATGTTTGGTAACATCTATCAGTGATATTGCCACGCGCGTTGCCCAGCGAGCGCGTGGCCGAATGGTTACCGCGCTTGGCTCCTGCGCGGAGGCTCTCGCGCGGAGGCTCCGGGTTCGATACCAGAAAGCGGACTTCTATTTTATTTATTCCTTCAACTTGACATTCTGGTAAGTTCGAGAATTTTGTCGTCTGATCGAGTTACAAATGTTCTACGCGCCGAACTTTCTACACCGAATGTTCCAGAAACCCACGCGGGTACAAAAGGTGCTCCGAGTGGCGGTCCGGAGTCAGTCTCGCCCCAGCGGTCGATCCTGCTGTTTCGCCGACATCGACGCCTGCGACGCTAGCCTTTCTCTATTTTGTTTTGGGAACAAGTTCGCCCCATTAAACGTTTAGTTTCTTCAGTTATTCGCCGCCTCATCATTTATCATTCGTGACAATATTTTGCTCTTTATAGTCGGACTGCATAAAATAGCCCTACGATACCTTTTTTCTTCCTGTTTTGTGTTGTTGCGTGCTAATAAACCATTCTGGCAACCCAGATTTGCGTAGCTGCATAATTGTCGTTGTCAATGACGTCGATACAAATTAAGCAAAGCGGAAGTATCTTCAAAAGTAACTGAAATACATTTCTAAGTATTTGTACTCTACTCAAGATACTTTACAATGAAAGTAACTTGAGTAGTATTTTAAATACCTTATGAGGCAGGTATTTAGTAACTTAACTTAAATACTTTTATCGAGTATTTTGTCCAACACTGATCTCTTCCTACCCTCCTATCTTTCCTCCCGTTTATCCCGTGGATCGCTCCGCCGCTCAACCTTCAGAGAAGGCCTTGGCGGCCACTGAACATTCCTGAAGTTCCCGTCCCTCGATTTCTCGTACTGGTCGTGGCTCGCTTGCTGGCGGTCGTGTTGCGAAAGATTAATTTGCTCTGGCTGGTTTTGCTCGCGAAAACCTGTTTCACGATGTGGACTTTCAAGACGACGAGGTCTACGCTCCAGCGTCAGGATGGATACACCGACGTTCAAGGACTGACCATAGTAAGACCGCTCGCCCCGAAGTAGGACACGACGTTCCGCGGCAAGCCATTCCGGCAGACGAGAGACTTGCCATCACGTTCTGTGATAATCGGGATGCCGTGCGTCCCCCAAAAACGCCTACCCTCGATCATTTGGATATAAATATCCTTGAAATCGGCGTAAAATTCCGTGGAGCTCACCTTGAATGCCCTGAACGACGCAAATAATAAACGATCCGGGAATTCTAATTTGGAAAACGTTTGGTGTTGATTGTCACGACGGTTTATGGAAAGTCGCCAGTGGCATATGAAGACAAGCGGAAGCTTTAATTCAGAAATAGAGTAATCGTCTCTACTTTCACCGTGTTTGTCTGCTCGTTTTATGCCCAAAGAGAGAAACACGAAAGCCGCGTCGTCAGACTCTGTTTGTCTGTGTATTGTGGAGTGTTTAGATGACAACTTCAGTCCTACTAGGAAACAAGTGTCATTGTCCCCGTGTTCCGCGTCGTGTCCGCCAGGTGGCACGGTGGACTCCGACAAACAGGCTGTCTGTCGGTGCCGTTTTGTCGCTCGTTGTCGTGGGTCACTGTCGTTTGTAGCTGTCCGTCGCCCTACTGGCACGCTGCTATTAGGGATAACGTAAGAGACCCTTTGAATTTTTCTTTTAAGGTGCACCTTAAAGGGGCCCTGCAATGCCATTTTTAATGTGTTTTTTTTTATTTGCACCGAACCTGAGCGCACTGAACATATTAGCTTAGGGAAAATTTTCTTTTCCCGAAATTCTTTTTATTTTAAAAGTTATGGTCCTACTAAAATTACAAAAACAAGCAAAAATGAACCTCCCTCATGACGTCTTGGTTTCTCTGTCCCCCCTTTTCCGGCGCCGGGGGATTCCCCTATGCCGCGGTGACTGAGGAATGTGGGGAGGGAGAAGAAGACGGGAAAGGAGTTCAGGCCGAGGAGAGAGAGCTGCCCGGGAACGGGGCAGCTCTCCCTCCTCGGCTGACGTCAGAACCAAAACGTCACGATTTCGTCACATGCAGCGCGCGTTCACACCACAGGCGCCCCTGTAGGAGGAGGAGCTTTCCGCGTCGTCCGGTTAAAATATGACGCACTGATATTTAGTTACTCTCTCTGTGCCCACTGGGTTGCCCGAACCTCAAGAGACGTGGAAACCCGAAAAAAAGGACGCTGAAATAGGATTGCGGGGCCTCTTTAATAATATGATTGCCCCCTTTTTTCGTACGTTGGGTGTTATTTCTAAAAGCACGCGCGAGTTTTCCACGTCAACCTGCATATTACGATTGTACTTTTCGTTAAAGGCCGACCTACAAAATAATTTACCGTGTCCTCCTCTCCACGCTTCCTCTTTTCTCCTCTCCCCCTGGTATCTGGACGAAGCGGGGGACTCTCTTTGTTGCTGTATCTTAGGCCTGGTTAAGCCAAGAGCTTATCCCGGGTTATCCAGTTTCAAGATGCCGCAACAAAAGAGTCCCCCCCCCATCTGGAAGAGGGGAAAGGGAAGCGCGGCGAGAAGGATTTTTCTACCTTGCGGAAAATGTTTTTGTAGGTCAGGCTTTAATTCGCTCGAAGCTGGAGTTTTTATTTCTTGTCTGGAACTGCATTGAGCATACGAGTCAAGTGACGATAGCAAGTGATAAAAAAGGTTTTCTTTTGAATTTTTTATGGTAGTTGCTTTGGACGTACAATTTATTATGTTTATAGGAGGCCTTTTGAACGATGAACGTGCCCTGGGTTGAGTTTAAGTAGACGAAGGTGACATCTATTACAATGTTATATAGATGTTTTCATGAATTAATTTATTGCTATGATCTCACTTCATCTATTTGTGTCCCGGTCCCAAGACTAATTTGGCAAGTTATTCCAACTTTTTATAGTTAATCGAAAGAACTCAATAGCTCTATAATCCGCATACAACACTTGTATAGACCACTAGGTGCATTAAGTATCAACGTTTTGAACTCAATTGTTTTTTTTTGTAATTTAAGTTGTTTTTGACTTAATTTTTAATCTCACTTTTTGCGCATAATTACCAAGGCATCACCCGTTAATGAGCTGATAAAATAAACATGTGAACGATGGAATGAATGAATGAATGAATGATGTAAAAATCGCTATAGGGTCTGGATAAGAGTTACTTGTTTCCCTTTTCAACTGCTTGGGTTGGAAAAGAGGGGAAGGAGTACAGCTTTCTACGCTTGTTGATGCGTGTGTTTTGTCCCTGATTCGTATTTATGGACGACTTACACTATGGGTAATTTTCCTGGAAACGGACGCGTACATATTACCGAAACATGACTGCTTATTGACTGCACAAAATAGATGTCGCAGTATTTATTTCGTGGCGTTTTGATAACATTTTTACACCTGTTCTTTTAGACCCAGAGTGTCGGATCATATGTTTGGATGTTTCTTTAGTATAGCTGGTAGTAAATATGTCAATTTCTGTAAGTGTTTGTAGGAAGGTATGTGTCAAATAATGCCGATTCGTCACGTTTAATCTTATTAAATAATGAATTGAAAGATTTAGTTCAAATAACTGCACTACGCAAAACAAATTCTGTTTAAAATAATTAAGGGTGAATGAGCCACACGCTCATGGTTTTTCAATATAACATACTGCCAAGAGCTTGGTCTGCTGGGCAAGTTGGTAATTGACATTCATATTAAACATAGCGCAAAATAGACTGGACAAAAAGACGAAGAAGCACACAGGATAAGCGCTACCTGGCAACTAAAGTTTGTCGAACGCTTCCAACTTTGATATCGCTGTGCACGTAATCTCATCTCAACAGAAACCCGGCGTACCTTCAAATCAGTAGATATAGCCCGGCCACCGCCCGTTCAAAAAGTTAGCAAAACAGCTACACTACCCCGCCGCAGAGCTCGGACGAGAAAGGAAAACGCGCCGTGTTAATATTTGCAAGCTAGTTAGTGTTAATGAGGCTGTGCTCTTTGGGTTGCATATACACCGATGCAACGCTAATGAAAGTGTCTTTGTCGCAAGCATGTATTTCTGCCGCCTCCAGCAACTCTCTTTCTAACCTTCTTTTGTTGGACTCTGCGCAGGTGGAGGGACGCAAAAAAGAAAGGATAGAAAGAGAGCTGCTGGAGGCGGGAAAATTACATGCTTGCGACAAAGACACTTTCATTAGCGTTGCGTCGGTGTGTATGAAACCCAAAGAATACAGCTTTATTAACACTATCTTGCTTGTAAATATTAACACGGCGCGATTTCTTTTCCTCGTTCGGGTTGTGCGGCGGGGCGATGTAGCTGTTTTGGTAACTTTTCGAGCGGGCGGTGGGTGGGCTATACAGTCTTAGAGGTAGAGGGTTATAGCGTACACCTTGTCGCATATGTAACACCCCAAAAATACATTTGGACGTTCAGTATACTGACATCGAACTGGCGATACCAACTTTTACGAGCAGCTTGATAGCTGTTGGATATTATAACGTACTAAATAGCTAACGTGCGTGTCAAAGACCAGAAAAAATACACTAAGGTTTTGCAGCAGGGCCAAAAGCCTTGAATGTCTTACTGTGACCTTTAATGCGTACTACATTAGCTATTTTACTAAGTTGTATCGATCGACTATCAATCCGCTCGTGAAAGTTAGTATCGTCGGTTTGACGTCTGAGGACTGAACGTGGAATTGTTTTGAGGTGTTACATGTGGCGCAAGGGTGTACACTCTATTTCTAAGAGTGTACCTACTGATTTGACGGTACGCCGTGTTTCTGTTGAGATGAGATTACGCGCGTGCACAGCGATAGCAAGGTTGGAAGTGTACAATAAACCTTAGTTGCCAGATTAGTGCCTTTCCTGTGTGCTTCTTCGTCTTTTTGTCCCGACTTTTTAGCGCTTTTTTTAGTATGAACGTACTGTCCTTTCCTAGAAAAAAACAATAACCTTTCTAACCTTGTCTCAGTTTGTTGTACCCCAAACTTGTAAACAGTAACGTAGTTCAGAACTCAACAAAGCATAATATAGCGGCCGCTTTAACGAGTTGGGAACCAAGAATCTTATTTTATATAAAATGCCGATAGATCTGGAGATGTTCGTACGAATTATATGAGGTGTACAGCTTATATATATATATATTTTTTTAAAGAACTCCTAAGAATTTACAGGCACTAAAGGCGTTTAGTCACGCATTTGGATTATTTAGATGAATATCATAGTTATTGAGCATACTTTGCGGCTTGAAAATTACGAATTTTGTTTTATTAACATTTAGTTCAAGTTGATTGGGATCCAGCCACGATGCAGGTTCAATCACGTGTTTGCGATTCTTTCAAGATTACGCAACTCTTTTCCAGAAAGAAATGACACGCTTGTATCATTGACATACAAAGTTATATCGCGAGTTCGAGGTATATATACAATATCGTTCATATATAGAAGAAGAAAAAAACAGCGGACCTAGAATAAATTTAAGCGAACACCGTATTCGATTTTCCAGATAGGACAGGTAACCATTCAGGCAAGTGTACTGACCGACCAGATAGATAATTTCGAACCAAATCTAGTGCAACGCTTCGAATTCCGTAAAACTGTCATTTATATATCAAAATATCGTGCTTTATCGGATCAAAGGCCTCTCTCAAATGTGTGCCTAAAACGCATATTCCATTATTCAAAATTTCGCCATACTTCTACAATTATATCACCCATTACAATATACCAATTAACCTATTAAATTTTTGATTAGGTGTCTCCAAATAATAGGATAACATTCCTCATTTTGTACCACTTATCATCAAAAGGCCATGCTATAGCAAATGCCGCTTCACCCGTCTCCACCTTCTTTCGTTTCTAGTTGTCGGTATTTTGCAACGATGTGAGTGAGATATTTCGAGTTTCTAAGGATGTCGACGAAGCTGACGAAGCTTCTGACGATGACGACATGTCCGGAAGTTCTGACGATGAAGAAGTTTTTGGCAGCGCACTGTGATTTGGCTGAGAGGAATGTAAATATAGGACGGGGTTCGAAGTCAAGCTGGTTGGGTTCCGTTCACTTGACTAGACACATGGAGTATTGGAAGGTTGTCTACTGTTCTACTAACTATGGTAGGCAAATGTTGCGATATACCATACCAAAACTGTTAAATTTCCTTCTAGAAAAAGAAATTTGTATTGACACTATCTCCTTCAAGGCTTTGCGTTCTCTTTATCTGTAGCAGTGATTTACCTCCCCACTCAATGATTCTTTAAATTTGTTTATGCTATATAGAATGCACTCTTTTTGTTTTTCGGATTTCTGCCTGCAACGACTGTGCATGCCATCTATTTAGGTGATTAATAGCTGTTTTGTAATCTCGTGCATATATATATATATTTCTTTTTGTTTATTTTCTGCTGCAATGCCAATGTACGGGGCCGAGGGCTGGTCAAGCCTCCTTTGAAGCTTTTACCCTTTGCTCCACCATGCTTCATGGAAATAAACAATTATTATTATTATTATTATTATTGTATCATCCGGTCGAGGCGGGGGAGGCTGTCCTTACGCGTCAATGACACGGCCTCCTAGCATATTCGCTTACACTCCCATGGTGGAATCGGCTTCGATAGTTTAGGAAGATGTGGAGGTGTGACCCCGCGAAGTCTCTGGATGGCCCTGCCTTCCGGTGTTGTCCAGAGACGAGCTTCGTGCGCACTCTTCCTAGCGCGCACGACGTCTTGGATTTTATTGAGCTGCGCGTACTGCTTCAGCTTCGTGAGAGCGGTGAAGCGGGGTAGGCCCGTAATGACTCTCATTTCCTGATTGTTGAGGGCTTCAAGCTGTTTCCACTGCCGCGCCGTAATCTTGTAATGATTAGCCCCTAGCGTACACGGGACACTACAAGGGCCTTGACCATTCGATTGCCGACGGCTTGAGTTGTTCTTCCGCGTGCGCTGCCAATCCTACGGATCACATTTAGCGCAGACCTGAGGCCAGATTCTCAAAGCGAACTTACGACGAAAAAAGTGCGTACGACATATTTGAGAGGAAATCCGTATTCTCAAAACGAAATTGTCGTAACTTTTGCGCAGGTTACGACAAAATCCTACGACAGCTCCGAAGTTGTCTTACGCACTTTTTACAATCAAATCAACATGGCCGACAGCATCGCACAGTTACTTGGTCGCGACGACCAACGGACATTTATTTTTCTACATGCTCTTCTCGCGCGTCCCGACTTCAAGCAGCAAGAAAAAGGAAGTACTTGAAGCCGATCACGACGAACATCAACGCTGGATCTACAGACACCCGGGAAAAGCAACAAAGGCAACGATCCCACCGACCAAGCGAGCTCGGCAGAATAGGCCTAGCAGGCACTCCGACCGCTCCGACCTGTTCGAGCGCAGCATTCCTCCGACGGTCCTTGGCCAAGACCGTCTGCCCGCGACCGGCAGGCTTGCTGAATGGAATATGCCCGCGTGACCCTTTTGGACCCTTCCCGTATGAATAGTTTGATCGCTGAACCAAATTTCAGAGGTCAATCTCTTCCCTCGTCATCTCGATCTCCTTGTTTTCCGAGGCAGCGGTGACGAACGCTGTCGTCGAAAAGGGACTCTCATTGATTCTATCTTCTTGTTTTGTGTGATATAGAGCTCAATAAACGCCGTATGGATTACCTTCGGAACATGGTATGTACACTTTGTTATTAGTATGCCATTTTTATTTTGACACGGCGCTACGTCACTGTCGAGCTATAACAGTCCGTGGTAGCTACGCGGCTACGCGATGATGGTCATACCTTTCTTTGCCGAGTGTCATGTCAGTATCGAGTTGCAATCGTAAAAGATCGGTCCCGAAGCGCTTGCCAAGACGCGGGCTAACAGAGCGAATTCAGCACTTCGATCGAACGCTCGCGTCCGCTCCGAGTATGAAAGGTATTTGCGTGGCTCTTGCTGACACTCTCGTAGTTCAAACGTATCTTTTTTAACGTCGGCTCGCTCCTGCATTTCCGAGGCCGCGAAAAACGCCCCGGCGATTGGTTTCTATCTATGTCGCTTTGCAAACGACTGGCACGGCGCTTTTACCAACAATGACAGGTGTGTTGACTTCGTAGCAGTCAACGAAGCGTTTAAATCGTGTTAGCGTCGATATATCACTGCACGGACACGAACCCCAGTCAAGCGGTGGTGAAAAGGCCGCCTGTGTTTATGAGAAACAGCTTGAACACTAAACGTTTACACACAGACAGGACAGGACATACACAGGGCTGACTATCAACGAGTAGTTAGCCTGTGTTTGTTATTAAAAATCCACGTGCTCCGAACTATGCCGAGCTCTCCGATTGGTTGTTCGTGTTGCCGAAGACGCCGTCGCCATAGCAACAGCACCGGAAGTCGTCGTCTCTCCGTAAAAGGTCGTAACTTTCCTCCTCTCACTTAAGAACGCGTTTGTGAATACCGTTTGCGCCTCATCTTACGATGATCGTAACTTTACGAACTTCGCTAAGTTGTCGTAGGTAAGAGGTTTTTTATGAATCTGGCCTCTGACTTGCTTGAGGGTGTTGCGCAGCCAGATGTCGCCCTTGCCGTTCGACTCGATCTCTAACACCGAAGATCTTAACCGACGTCGATGGCTGAATGCGTGTTCTGGTAAGTATGAGGTTGAGTTTTTATGCGTAGCCTTGGTTGTATAGGCGAGGCGAGGTGACGACTCTATGGTTGTCTTTCCTGGTGCAGCGTGTATCCCCACTCAGGACATGTGGGCTTCGATTGTGTCGAGTCCAGCTTGTAGTACACTTGCTGCACCTTTAGATCTTCCATGCAGGTACGAATGGAGACATCGTCTGCGTAGACGGTGATTCCAAGACCCAGGATCTTGCTAAGTTTATGAGGTAGATCTGCCATGGCCAGGTTGAACAAGGTGGTTGAAATTACCGATTCCTGCAGCGACCCCACTCGGTTCGGCTTGGACTGGCTGTCATGCTGGCCTCAGTGGACTGAAAAGGTTCGCCCAGCCGAGAAGTTCTTGATGAAGTTGAGAGACCACCCCGCAATGCCTAGCCGACGGGCTTCACCAATGTTTGCGGAGTGGGGCACAGAATCGAACGCCTTTTTCACATCGATTGCCACGACGGTTCGGAACTTCGACCGGTGCACCACATTAAGGATTACGTCGTCAGAGATGGGTGTCAGGCTCTCTTGAGTGCCAAGGCATGATCGGAATCCCGTTTGCGCTGGGTGGAAGGCTCCCGTCGCTTCGAGGTGTCATTCGATTCATGACAGGACCATCCGCTCCATAACTTTGCACGCAATAGACGTGAGAGAGATGGGCCGATAGTTGCTCAGTGTGGCCTTGTCCTTGCCGGGCTTCGGTCTGGGAATGACTATAGAGTATTTCCAGTGCTCGGGTAGCATTCCTGTGACCCACACATGGTTCATCAGCTCAAGTAATTGAAGTTTGGTTGTGTCTGGAAGATTCTTCAGCATGGTCATTGTGACCCGATCTGGTCTTGGTGCAGTGCGGGACTTACCCTTGTGGAGGGCCCACTCGGGCTCCCCTAGCGTAAATGGCCGGTCTAGGCCAACGTCCGGGACCACGATCTTCCTGTCGTACGGTGATGGATTGTCGCTAACGCTGTCTGGCTGGAGAAAAAAAAATGAAAGACGTTTACAACTCCCTGTAATGCCGAATTGAAGCAGAAGCTCTCGAAGAGGAAGTAGGGAGGGTATGCCCTTCCTCCTCATCCGTACCCTCTCCTCCTCCCTTCCTCTTCCTCTCCCTCCTCTCGTGCTCCCCGCCTCTCTTTCCTCTTCCTCACCTCCTCTCGTGCTCCTCGCCTCCTTTCCTCTTCCTCCTCTCTTGAGGTATTTGGATTTTGTGATATACCGTGCTAAACAATCTTGGAAAGATATATATATATATATATATATATATATATATATATATATATATATATATATATATATATATATATATATATATATATATATATATATATATATATATATATATAGTATGGTCCAAGTCGCAAGGCTCGATATAAAATGGAACGTAAAAATCGACGCCTGCATGTAGCAATCTGGACTTTTTGTCAAAGGTGTATTTCACAGGTCGGGTTTTCTTGTAAAATTACAAAGCGTAGCTCTCTTTCTGTAAAAAATAAGGCCCAGAAACTTGCCAGGGTCAACTGCGGGCGACTACCCAGACGACCATAGTCCAGTAGTGGGGTGTGCTTGGCGTTCGTATTGATAGATGGCGTCGGGAGCAGCGTCCGAAGGTGGAGCCGACCAGCGAAAGAAAGCAGACGACACGAAGACGAAATTCGTTGGCAGCAAAAGCGCCGTCGTTATGCAGACGCGCTTTTTACAGTAAGTTTTGCTTTTATTATCCGCCATTATTTTTTAACTGAAGGTACATTCAAAAAGATTATGTTCATTTAAATAAACCACGGTGGTCGCGAGCCGTCGATGATGATGATGATGGTGATGGTTTGCGGCTCTTCCGTTTTGAATCAGGCGGTCCCGTAGAGTTTGGGACCTAGCCAGTGGGGATTCGGTTATCCCCGTTGGTGAACTAGCATCCACCAGTTCTCTAATCTTCGCTTCGTGGCTTCCACCCGCTCACGCCACCCTCCGTTGGTTATAGGTGAAGCGTCGGCGTTCTTGTTGCCGTTAGTCCCACCCGCAGAGTCTGCCACTGGGCTGGAAGCAGACCCAAAGCCGAGTGCCTCTGCCAGTGCGAGCTCCGGGTTGCCTGTCCACACTCCGCGGGTTGAACTGGTTGCAGACCGGTGCACGACAGCACAAGGTGTTCAATTAGTCTCATCCGCCTGACCACACAGCGGCATGCTGCAGATTCCACCGTCTGGTCGAAGCGACGGCGATACACCTGCGTTCGCAGCCCCTCCTGCGCGTGACTCAAAGAGAAGCCGGCTGCCCAGGCTGTTGTCGTATAGTCTAGTCACTGCCGCAATTTCGTGCTTATATCGATGGTACATATATAGCGTCGACTTGGACTTCGCCGTTTCTGCCCACCGAGCTGCCTCCTCCTCTCACCCTGTTTCGTATCTCCACTTCCCACTTCCTGTCTGATGTAATAGTCAGCAGGGGTTGAAAAGAAGCCGTATTTCTTCTCTAACTGATACAGCCGCTTCCTCCAGCCAGTCTGCACTCCTGTGAGATACGTGTACACGAAGAGTCTCTTGGCCCACCGGGCGCGGTCCATGAGACGGAGACGGCTGTCGTAGGTTATCTTACTGGTCGCCTCCCTGGCCTCAAACGACGACCACCCAAGATCTCCCTGGACTGCTTCGATGGCCACCATTCCGTGACAACCCAGAGCCAGCATCCCGACCTCTCGTTGACGTCGCGATAAGGAGGTAGCGCCATCTATCAATACGAACGCCAAACACACCCCGCTACTGAACCCCTCTCGTCTGCGTCGCTGCCCGCCTTAGACCCTGGCGAATTTCTTGGCCTTGATTTTTACAGAAAGATAGCTACGCATTGTAATTTTAAAAGAAAAAAAACGACCTGTGAAATACACCTTTGGCGAAAAGTTTAGATTGCTACGTGCAGGTGTCGATTTTTACGGCCCATTTTAGAACAAGCCTGGTGACTTGGACCACCCTATATATATCAAAAAAGGTTGCCCTTAAAAGCTGCGTCAGGAGCGACGTGATGAAGGCGATGAGAAACGTTTCGGGCCTGGCAGGTCCTTCTTCGGTCAATCGGAAGACTAATATCCAAGTTTATATACCGGGTGTTTTTTTTATTCCTACAGATTTGTTTTAAAAAAAGCCTTTAAAGCTACTTATGCGGTTTCTGCAAGTGAGTTATACGCCCAGGGGGACACTATGTAAGTGGCTAATCTTTTCGATAAATCGGCTAATTATTTAAAATTCACTAATTAACTTTTTAAGTAGTGAAAATAGACATATGGGTCAAATTAGAAACTTGCTGAGCGTTGTCCGAAACCCTAAATCAGTAATTTTTAGAAAGACGTTGCGCGCTAAGAAGCGCAATAGTGCGCTGAAGTTACCACTCGAGGAGCAGGTACAAGGCTGGGGCTGGATAACAGGCGGAAAATTGCGCGGGCGCCTTACCGAAACCGCTAGCCTTGTACCTGTTCCACGAGTGGTAACTTTAGTGCACTACTACGCTTCTCACGCGCTCAAAGTCTTTCTGAAAATGACTGATTTAGTGGTTTTCGATAACGCTCAGCATGTTTCTAATTGGGACCATATGTCTAGTTTTACTAATTAAAAAGTTAATTAGTACATTTCAATTTATTAGTCAACCTATCGCAAAGATTAGCCACCCACATAATGTCCCCTAAGCGTATAGCTCCTCGCACAACATATCATAAGTGTAGCTTTCGTGAATTTTTTTAAAACAAATCTGCAAGACTAAAAAAAACACCCGGAATATATATAGATATATATCAGTGTGTCGAACCGAAAAAAAATACGGGTTCGGTTACGGTTCAGGTTCAGGTAAATTTATATTGTTCCGGTTCAGTTCCGGTTCGATTAATTCGATCCGCGAACCGGTTCGCGAACTGGTTCGGGGCGCTGAACCGGTTCGCGAACCGGTTCGGAAATTATAAATGACAAATTGCAACATCAAAATAAATTACAAGTAAAACATCTGAAATCAGCACATACGAAACGGGATACATCGTCGAAACTAGTAGTGCATAACGTTTATAAAAGCCTGTAGCCAATGCAAGCGGCAAACAACGACTGTCTGATGACAGGGCTGTCTGTCACGGGCGCTAACTCCAGCGTCTGCTGAGCGTTGGTTTGAGCGCACGCGCCCGCTTGAGTCCCATGACTACGCTGGGCAGGCGACGGAAGCAACAGAAGCTCGGCAGATCCTTTGTCAAATTCGAAAGTGCGCGCAGCTTCGCTTCTCCGCGAGCGACTAGGGTTTGTATCCCTGTTTTTTTCCCCCGCATTTATCGAGTTTCCGGTACGAAAAAATACGGCATGTAAATCTTGACACTTCATAGCTCGATATACTCTGACCGGTGGTTGGGGCAGCGAAGAGCAGATATAATTCATGAATGCTCAGTTCAACTGTAAATAAAATTTCTTTCTCTCCCTCAAACATTATCAAACTCCACAGCCTTTTCTTTTCTCATTCCGATGAAAGCAAGCTTCAAGAACTCGCGCGTTCTAGAAACGTGTTATGAAATGAGCACACAGCAGCATTTAGGATTTACGAGATTGTAAAAAAATAAAATCCCGTGACGCAATTTTTTTTTTTGCACAGCCTTTTACATTATTTTTTTCCGTGCAAGCCGCGACCAGCGCAATACTGGTTCCTATGTCAAGATTCATGGATGCAGCGTTTGTCAAGATTCATGAATGCAGCGTTTATATTCCTAAGACTGAGTGGAGAAGAAAAATATGTAAGCGAGGTGTGTGTCAGTTGACGGCACTTAAAAAACAAATGGCATTGATAGCAGATTCATTGCCAACAGCGCGTGGCCGAACCGTTTTGACATGAGCCGGTAACCGTTATTGTTTCTCCGGTTCAGTTCCGGTTCGGGTTCATCGCGATAACAATATAACGGTTCGGGTCGGGTTCAGTTCCGGAAAAAATGCCGGTTCGATTCCGGTTTTCGGTTCGGTTCGGTTCCGGTTCGACACCCTTATATATGAATATATATATCGAGTCTTCATTTTTAATTCGAACAGATTTATTTTAAAAAAATCCGTAAAAGATGCACTGGTACGTTTGTGCAGGTGAGTTAAAACGGCCAAGGGTACACTATGTGGGTGGCTAATCGTTGCGATAAGTTGGCTAATTAATTAAAATTCGTTAATTAACCTTTTAATTAGTGGAAATAAACATATGGTTCCAAATGGAACCTTAGAGAGCGTCATCGAAAACCACTAAATCAACTCTTTTTAGAACGACTTGAAGCTCGTGGGAAACTCGAGGGCGCGCCAAAGTTACCACCTGTGAAGCAGGCGCGCCCCGAGTTTCCCACGAGCTTCAAGTCGTTCTAAAAAGAGTTGATTTAGTGGTTTTCGATGACGCTCTCTAAGTTTCCAATTGGAACCATAAGTTTATTTTCACTAATTAAAAGTGTAAATTAACAAATTTTAATTAATTAGCCGACTAATCGCAATGATTCGCCACCCACTAATGTACCCCTGGCCGTATAACTCACCTGCACAAACAGCAAGTTCGTCAGAGTTTTTGTTCTCGACTTACGAATTTTAAAAGAGGCGCGGCGGAAAGCCTGTGTTTATGAGAAACAGCTTGAACACTAAACGTTTACACACAGACAGGACAGGACATACACAGGGCTGACTATCAACGAGTAGTTAGCCTGTGTTTGTTATTAAAAATCCACGTGCTCCGAACTATGCCGAGCTCTCCGATTGGTTGTTCGTGTTGCCGAAGACGCCGTCGCCATAGCAACAGCACCGGAAGTCGTCGTCTCTCCGTGAAAGGTCGTAACTTTCCTCCTCTCACTTAAGAACGCGTTTGTGAATACCGTTTGCGCCTCATCTTACGATGATCGTAACTTTACGAACTTCGCTAAGTTGTCGTAGGTAAGAGGTTTTTTTATGAATCTGGCCTCTGACTTGCTTGAGGGTGTTGCGCAGCCAGATGTCGCCCTTGCCGTTCGACTCGATCTTAACACCGAAGATCTTAACCGACGTCGATGGCTGAATGCGTGTTCTTGTAAGTATGAGGTTGGAGTTTTTATGCGTAGCCTCGGTTGTATAGGCGAGGCGAGGTGACGACTCTATAGTTTGTCTTTCCTGGTGCAGCGTGTATCCCCACTCAGGACACGTGGGCTTCGATTGTGTCGAGTCCAGCTTGTAGTACACTTGCTGCACCTTTAGATCTTCCATGCAGGTACGAATGGAGACATCGTCTGCGTAGACGGTGATTCCAAGACCCAGGATCTTGCTAAGTTTATGAGGTAGATCTGCCATGGCCAGGTTGAACAAGGTGGTTGAAATTACCGATTCCTGCGCGCGACCCCCACTCGGTTCGGCTTGGACTGGCTGTCATGCTGGCCTCAGTGGACTGAAAAGGTTCGCCCAGCCGAGAAGTTCTTGATGAAGTTGAGAGACCACCCCGCAATGCCTAGCCGACGGGCTTCACCAATGTTTGCGGAGTGGGGCACAGAATCGAACGCCTTTTTCACATCGATTGCCACGACGGTTCGGAACTTCGACCGGTGCACCACATTAAGGATTACGTCGTCAGAGATGGGTGTCAGGCTCTCTTGAGTGCCAAGGCATGATCGGAATCCCGTTTGCGCTGGGTGGAAGGCTCCCGTCGCTTCGAGGTGTCATTCGATTCATGACAGGACCATCCGCTCCATAACTTTGCACGCAATAGACGTGAGAGAGATGGGCCGATAGTTGCTCAGTGTGGCCTTGTCCTTGCCGGGCTTCGGTCTGGGAATGACTATAGAGTATTTCAGTGCTCGGGTAGCATTCCTGTGACCCACACATGGTTCATCAGCTCAAGTAATTGAAGTTTGGTTGTGTCTGGAAGATTCTTCAGCATGGTCATTGTGACCCGATCTGGTCTTGGTACAGTGCGGGACTTACCCTTGTGGAGGGCCCACTTGAGCTCCCCTAGCGTAAATGGCCGGTCTAGGCCAACGTCCGGGACCACGATCTTCCTGTCGTGCGGTGATGGATTGTCGCTAACGCTGTCTGGCTGGAGAAAAAAAAAATGAAAGACGTTTACAACTCCCTGTAATGCCGAATTGAAGCGAAGCTCTCGAAGAGGAAGTAGGAGGGTATGCCCTTCCTCCTCATCCGTACCCTCTCCTCCTCCCTCCTCTTCTCTCCTCCTCTCGTGCTCCCCGCCTCCTTTCCTCTTCCTCCCACCTCCTCTCGTGCTCCTCGCCTCCTTTCCTCTTCCTCCTCTCTTGAGGTAGTTTGGATTTTGTGATATACCGTGCTAAACAATCTTGGAAAGATATATATATATATATATATATATATATATATATATATATATATATATATATATATATATATATATATATATATATATATATATATATATATATATATA
>JAZHYW010026362.1:0-19627 GCA_037355805.1 Ixodes ricinus | reverse complement strand
CATTGACAAACGTTGGTTGGTAGAGTCAGAAAAATTAAATTCACTCTATCTTATTATAAACTAAAGGATTATGTAGGCATTTTAGTCATTTATATTAGTTTTGTCATTTCGGATTCTTTCTAACAGTGTGCCAAAAAGAGAAAATTTTATCGGTGTAAGTGCAGCAACACTGGCAGCAAAACTGTTTAAACTTGATGGCGGGTAACCAGTTTTTTTAAAGCTCGCGTTTTTTTAAAACTGTATTTCTCTTTTGTAATGGCGATTTTCTTTTTTTCGTTTACTTTTTTTTTTGAGAGATTAAAACGAGATTAAAATCGTTTTGATTTCCGGACAGGTATGGTTACCAGAAAACCAAGACCACTCCGATATTAATAAGCGCGGTGTGTTTTCTAAATGATACGATAGTCTTTGCTAGTTATTTTAATGCTCTGCGTTGTGCCGTACGGAAAGTAACGTGTTTTTTTTTGTTTTTTTTGTTATTGTTTTTTTTTTGAGAGGGGAAGGAATTAGATTGAGGTATATGGTTATTAACAGTAATATCTCAACTACAAAGGGTCCAGCGCTGTAGGGAATAAAGTGCCAAAAACGGGAAAGACATGCAGAATCTATTACAAACGCGCTCAATCCAAGTTTACATGCAGAAGGGCCATGTATACAACTAAGCGCTTCACCTGGTTTAATTTCGGAAAAGACATACGTAACCCGATAGCAAAAAGATATATCATCCAATCTTTACCAACCAATCACTGATCTCTTCTTTTTCTTTTTCAGACGTTGAACATTTGAAAATATGATAACTCGGAATCAAACAAAGTTATTGAGGGGGCACTGCAACATGTATACGTCACACTCCAATATCAAAAACGCTTCCACTATCTCCTTGTTTCAGTTACGTGCCAAGATAACGGTGTTGTAAGAATAGGGTACAAATCCAATTCACTTCAATTCAATGGTTTTACTTATACAGCATACATCAAACAGTTCTCTAGGGGGCCGTCGCAAAAGGCATCTACTATAATCAGTTCAAGGTTGAGAGAAGTTTTATAGGGAGAGGAAGGTTCAGGAGGAGGAAGCAGGCGGAACGCTGGAGAGAGGAGGGGGTTTCCTTCTCTCCTCTCCAGCATTCCGTTTGCTTCCTCCTCCCCAGCCCTCCTTTCCCTAGAATACAATTCTTAATGTGTAACTGACGCTACAGTGCGCGCCGAGATTACCCGAGGAGGCAGGTCGTAACGACGGGGCGTGTTTCCTCAAATAAATTAAAATTTATTTGTTGTCACATCACCTTACATGAATACAGGTGACTCGGACAAAAAGCTGCTGAATAGGAGCTTGACGAAGGTCCCAGCATCCGCGCAGTTAGTTACAACAGGGGAAAAAATACAAATAATATACTAACGCATGGCATTCGGACCACGTCCGGCAGCCATGATATGGAGCCGAGAACAGTTCGCTTCGGCTTTTGTTTGAATGTTTTTAATGAGGCACTGACAGGCCCTAGGAAAAGGTGTTTCCAGGTGATTGATTATGGTGTAAGAAGACTACCCAATAAATATTTTGCTACAGCGTCAAATATACTTTTAATAAAGTAAGAACAAGTAAAAAAACTGTTCTGAAATTGACACGGAAACTGGTCTGGGGCGGAAGGAGAAATATAGAGGAGGAAAAAGTTATCAAAAACTGGGTGACTATGCAACTTTTTTTTTTTTTACGTATTTGCAGTTTTTTAGAAGTTACAAAAATGGGTATCTTATTTTTCGTCTACTTTTATTATTCAGTGTGTACCAACGTTACTAGAACTCTCAGTTGGGAAACTCACCGTTGAAACCTGGGCCGCTGGCGTCCACCGAGACCGAGCTAAATGCGACAACAGCGCCACTCTGTATCATTTGTCTTAACTGTAGTCGCCTTGAGCTTTTAGAAAGCATGTTTTTGCGTAAAAACCAACGAAAAAAACTCTTTTGTAGTAACGCTGATTGGAGTTTAGTACAAAATGAAGGGCGCGTGTTGTTTTCTAAAATCTTTAGTTTGCAAGTTTTGCAGTACAATTAATATTGTTTTTATACAACCGTGCCTCAGCGGTGATTTCAGGTAGCGCGTCCCGAGCTAGGTGCATATTAACCTAGTAGTAATCCGCGGCGCGTCCGCTTGGGAGACGGGGACGGTACCTCGAAGCCCTTCCACAGTATCTGTTCTGGCCCCGAAATGGCCGATTACAATGAAAATAGAAGTCACGTGCAGTTCCTCGACTGGCCGCTGCGGGAGAAATGGCGGCGTTGTGATCGCCATTAGCTCGGTTCTCGTGGACGGATCGGTGCCACTTTTTCAGAGCAGTCTCTATGGCAGTTTCCCAACTGAGTGGTTCTAGTAACGTTGGTGTGTACCTTCTGATGACTCACGTCCTGGATTATCTTTGGTGGTGTGTCGAAACCATAGAGGTATTAACAATAAACGCTAGAGGTTCAGGTGGCGTTAGTGTGCTGTCGCATTTTGAAGCAGACAGCAAGCAGTCTAAATTTGACATCCAGTAATGCATTCCTATGGGAATACGCGAATGCGTTTTCTCTTCGCGCTCGATTATAAGAGAAAATATTGCTTAGTGTTGTGACAGATTAAAAAGTTCGGGACGTTTTTCTTGGGAATTCATGGCGTCGAACACTGCGCTAAAATAGCTCATTACACATTGCACGTGTTGACGTTGCAGACTGCTATTATAGGGCACGTATTTACGCATACAGTCAATGCTATGAAGCACACAGAGTGAATGAGCGTTACAAAACACCTAAAAAAATAGAACAAATTAGTCGTTAGTTGTTTATACAGCAGGAGTTTAGTCTGCCAGAACATGGCGACATTGTTACCCACTGTGGATAACCAATATTTAACCAGTGCAGTACAACCGCTAATCTGGGGTCTTTAACATGCACCACACTCTTAGAAAAAAAAAGGGGTATCGATAGTCCTCCCTAAAGGGAGGGATGGCTTGTAACCTATGTTCCTTTAGAAAGGAGAAACTTTCGTCCCTGAAGCAGGGGAGCAAAGTTCCTCCGTCGCCTGCATCTCATTATGGCGGCCCCGAATCGAGCAAATCAAGCTCAATATTAACGACGACGCTACGTCTCTTGTACGGGACGAGAGGAGCAGCCAATAAAAGCGTAACACGAGCTTTCCGCCAACTGTGTTTATTTCCCAAGCCAGATTCCCCTCGCAGGTAAAGAAACGTGCGTTTCAAAAGCAGTTACTCAGTCTTCTCGTCGTCAGCACTGCGATGTTAAACGGAGACAACCGATACCCAGTAACTTCGCGCACTTTACGTCTTACCTTTTCTATTCCTCGAGTCACAATTCCTTCGTCAACCGCACATCACGGAGGAGTGGCAAACCAATCCGCGTAACCAAAAGCCGCCCTCAAAAGAACAAATTCGAAGCCGCTATTCATCGCGTAGCGTGAAAGAAGGTTTAATCACTTGCCACAAGATGGCAGGGTCAAGCTGAATAATTGCAGGTAGCTAGGCTAGGGGCGCTAGGTAGCGCCCAATGCATGTTCTACAAAAATATTTTCATTTGCTCACGCCACCATTGTGCTGTGGGATCTTCGGGAATCTTTACTATACACACACATGTAGACACATTAGGCATACTACAAGCATCAGCTGAACATACATTGAGTGCTTACGCATACGTGCATGGCACGTATACAAACATCGATACAACAGCACACTTACGCGATCTCTACTCCCGAGCACTTTATACTGGTCGTTTTGAATGTACGGAATTTTTTTGGTGACTGCCTAAGCTATAAAAAAATATTGACAGCATGCTGATTTCTTTTTCCAGCGATATCATACCTTTGAGAGTATTTTGAATGGCTTAGGGGATGAATCTCTTAGTAAAAAGTAAACGCTCGATCATGCCGTAATTATTTGAAAGCATATAAATCATGCCGCTCCATTGGACCTTCTGTTTGTGGCTGACCCAACAAGAATCATCTCGTGCGAGACATCCGAGGGGCTACCCGGCAGTGACCATCTTGCGGTTGAGGTCACGTACGCTGCGGCGCTGCCTCGTCGGGGCTATCACGCACGCACGCTGTGGAAGTTTGATAAAACAGATCACGACCACCTTGCACGTCTAGCACACCTTACACCTTGGTGCATGGCAACGACGGGAGGGGACCCACTCAGCAACTTTGACCTGTGGTGCGACTTTATCGGAGCAATCCAGAAAGAGTGCGTACCGTCCTGCACCCGGTCTACACGGCGAAAACACTCCCCGTGGATCACCCCAGATATCATGAAAGCAGCAAGAAAAAAGAGAGCCCTATTTAAGAAAGCCTCGCGCACCAACTGCCCCAGAGCTCTACAGATAGCAAAGGATCATCAGCGGTCTCTGAAGGCTGCCATTTACGTTGCTCACCAACAGTACGCTGCTGGAATAGCTCAGAAGGCAAGAGACGACCCGAAAGTATTCTGGTCCTACGTAAGCCGCCTTCGATCGCCTGGCCACCGTCCCAGTTTCAGTGCAAACGGGAGGATGATTGATGCACCTGGTGAGGTTGCAGAGCTGTTTGCAAACCATTTCTCGTCCATGCACGGTGGTGCGATACAGACACCGCACAGTGGCCCTTCCCCCCAAGCTGGTGCCTGCGTACCTGCAGGTACCAACGACGGCTCGCAGCTGGAATCCGTCCCCTTTACCCAAGAGACGCTCTGCACCGCCATCTCCAAAATCAAGCCCTCCCAAAGCCCTGGCCCGGACGGTGTGGCACCAGCCTTTTTCAAAATGATAGCGCAGCACACCTTGCCATCTCTATCCAAAGTGCTGCAGGCCCTCCTCGACGAGGGTGCCGTCCCTGCCACCTGGCGTCGTGCCCTGATCACCCCCATCCACAAGGGGAAGGGGAAGTCTACGGACAATGTGCAAAACTATCGCCCAGTCTCCCTGACTTCAATTATATGCCGCACTTTCGAGCGTGTCGTGAACGCTCATCTTCTTGACTTCCTGGAGCATACTGGCTATCTGTCACAGACGCAGCATGGCTTTCGCCACAACCGCAGCTGCGAGACAGCGCTGGCGACCCTCAGTCACTTTGTAAGCAACAACCTCGACAACCGCACAGAAACCGACCTCGTCCAGCTAGACCTCAGCAACGCATTTGACACCCTTGACACGGGCCTTCTGTTAAAGAAGGTGGCCAAAGCTGGCGTCCAGGGCTCCCTCCTCAAGTGGATTACGAACTTCCTAAGGGACCGCAGCCAACGTGTTGTCTACCGTGGTGCGTGCTCGGTGGACACGAGGGTCCCTTCCGGAGTGCCTCAAGGATCAGTCCTGGCCCCCACACTTTTCTTAGTGTTTGTCAACGATATGCCCCAGGATGACAAGTTTCTCCTCGTCCAGTACGCGGATGATACCTCCATCTTGGCCCCACTAGTTTCACCTGCCACGCACCACCATCTGCAGGACTACCTCATCAAGATTGGTTCCTGGGCATCACAGAACCTTCTGTGCCTGAGCCCTGCTAAAAGCTCTGTATTGCGCTTTAGCAGTTCGCATAGGGTGGAGGCCCCTACATACAGTCTCCACGGTGTCCCGCTGGTCGTGAACGACAGGCTAACCATACTCGGTGTCACCTTCACGCGAACACTTGACTTCTCCGCCCACGTGGCTGGCGTTGTGGCGAAGGCTCGCCGCACTATGGGTTTTGTCTCCCGCGTGTCCAAGCCATGTGGCCCTTTGGCTTTTCGCACATTGTACACGTCGATAGTGTTGCCTATGCTGGAATATTGCAGTGCGGTCTGGTCTCCATCGCAGCAGCACCTTGCTACTCGCATTGAGAGTGTCCAAAGAAGAGCAACAAGAACTTTATGTGCGCGCGCTACAGGTGCTGCCGACACACACTACGAGACACGATTGAACATTGCGGGTTGGCGATCCCTTGAACAGCGACGAAGCATTACCCGTATGCGTCTGCTGTGTCGTGTGCTGGACGGCTCACTGTCTGGCACATACCTGTCCACAGCCGTACGTGTGAACAGGCGCACCGGCCAGCCTGAGCCGCTGCACACTCGGACTAAGAGGCACGGCCTGTCACTGCTCCCCGCGGCCATCGGGGAACTCCTCTCTGTTCCGCTGAAGGAGCGTCAGCCTCTCCCGCGGGGCAGGGAGGAGTCCCTGGCCTTGTGCAAAAGGTACGGTAAACTGATGTCCGCGGGGGAGGGACGTAACCACCCATGTTCGCCCTGCTGAGGGTGTTGGCGCGGCCTAGGCCGTTTCTGATGGGCAAGCAATTTTTGTAAACTCTGCGCGCGGGGTGTGTGTGTGTGTGTGTGTGTGTGTGTGTGTGTGTGTGTGTGTGTGTGTGTGTGTGTGTGTGTGTGTGTGCGCGCGCGCGCGTGTGTGTGCGTGCGCGTGCTCTGCCTCTAGAATGGTACAGGGTTGTTAGCCGTTTTTGTATATGTATCTTTCCGTTTTCAGTGTTTGTATTTATTTTCCCCACTTGGCGGCGGGCTAGCAGGCGCACCTGCGTAAGGGTCTCAACCTTTCTGCCTAGCCTTGCACGCTGCCGAGTGGGTATCGCAATCTGTGCAAATAAAAATTATTATTATTATTATTATTATTGCGGTTCCAAGCCATGTGTTTGCTTCCCCGCACGGCACGTCGTAGCCGGTATTTCTATTGTAGTGTTTGTTTTTCTATTTGTGCTGTTCGCGCACGGTGGCAATGGTTGTCTGAATTAATCTCTGTAGAGCGGATATTCACTCAGCTGAAAGTGATGCTTCACAGGCAGCGCCTTTTCGATCAACTTGAATGCAGACAGAGCCGCGACTTGCGGCGCCGTGGCGAGCTCGAAAACTTCTAGCGCTCACAGTAGTGGAAGCAGCAATTTGAACCTTTTGTAGCACGTTCTGTATCATTCAAAATACTGGTATGGAGCAGCCGCTAACACCTTTAGAGCAGATGCAAATAAAAAAAGTGATGGCATATTTAAATTAATTTGTCTGTGATAATGATTGTCAGGTCCTCTTGATACTGGAGCCAGTGGTGTCACCGAGGGTCAGCGGCACCCAGGGCGGCAGCCCGCCGCGACCCGCCCCCCCCGCCCACCCGCTCTCGCGTGGCCCGCCGCGACTCCCCCCCCCTCTCGCCCGGCCCTCCGCGACTCGCCCCCCCCCCCCCCACTCTCGTGGCCGGCCACGACAACCCCCTGAGCGCTGCACCCGGGGCGGTCCGCCCCCTCCCCCTTGTGACGCCACTGACTGGAGCATATTACTTATCACATTTTTTGCGAAAAATAAATAGGATACAAATGGAAAGATAGCCTTAATATTCTTTTCCGTAAATAAGGCTCTGGTCAGAGCGGGGTCCATTTAAAAAGTATACTAAAAATGGTTGAAAAATGAATCATAGCCCAACCCTTCAGGTGCGATAAAGCCTCTCCCCATCCCCGTTATGGGCCTCCTGCGTTGCCCAGGGGGTGCTGCGAAAAGGGACTTGTTAGGCCTTGTTTTGGGTAGTACAAACGTGAGCGTCTCAAACTGTCACGCATGCAGAGGCGTGCCTGCTCTGGTGTCGAGCGCGAGATCACGATGAAAATACAAAGAAACAACAAAAATTCGAACGCTGTCAAAGCTAAGTCGCTAAAAGCGCGAGCCAAGAGATGCCGTTTCACGCGTTCCAAAGTAAACATGACAAAGAAAAAGAAAAATGAAAGCGTCGCGACACAGGTGTTTCGACGTCACCACCCAGAGATAATAGACGCGTACCCTAGTGGTGGTGTCATGAATTTGGCACTTTTGATTGGCTTGCGGCGTCGAGTCTGGCCGATTTTTGGCGTCCAAAGGTGTTTTTCGTTCTTCAGCACCAGGCAGAATTAAAAAAGCTCGACCAACGTGCCATAAGTAGTGCGATGCTCAATCAGGTGAGCTTGTACTACCCAAAACGAGGGCGCTACAGTGTGTTCAAAGCTTCAGCGCAGGAGGCCTATACGCTCGTTCCAAACCGACGCGCCCCATCGCGGCGAAATACCGCGCAGTGCACTTTGGCTTATAGTTACCGCACAGTTTCGGTTTCGACCGAGCAGCTTCATCTCGTGCCATCACGCCGCGACCGAACGCGCTGCTTGCGTTTTCGATTATCCAACTTTTTACGAATGCACCACAATACACTCATTCTCGCGTATTGAGTGTGCTCATTGAGCTATTGAGCGTAGTGCCTATTGAGCTAACCCTCCAACAGGCATACCTCGGCAAACCTCACTCATGAGTAGAGCCCTGCATATCCGCGGATTATCCGCGGATATCCAGGATATCCGCAGGAAACTGGCCGATGCGGATAAAAATTAGACGGATTTTGGCGGATTGCGAATCGGATGTCAGGGCTGCGGATGCGGATATCCGCGGATCCGGATCTAAATTTTGGCCCGGTGGCATTCAGTCCGTCGACTGACATTTCATCTACAGATCGTTTCGTCGACATGCGACGTATGATCTAAAGGCTTCTCGTGTTCGTTTCATCGAAAAACCTGAGACGCTTCGTCGCACACAACCCTGCCATTTCCGTAACAAACGTTTTGCGTCTCGCCTGGATTACAGAAGGGGAGAGGGACATGGTTTGTGTAAGCAAGCCTTAGTGAATCGCGCGCTAGCTTTTAGCGGCTTAGTGAAGAAATACGTTTTCGACAAAACGTCGCAGGAGCATGTGCCCATAAAACGTACAGCGTCGACGAACCGTGTGTCCATGAAGTGTATGTCCGCGAAAAGTTGTCCACAAAACGTATTTCCACAAAACGCGTTTCGAAGGAACGATAGGGATCCTAAGAAAGATCTGATTCTTACTGAAGATCGCTTCAGCTAGTGCGTTTCATCTCGTCAAAAATGCTATCTACAGAAAAAGTAAAGTAAATAATGCAGGGCATCCATCGTCCCGAGAAAGCTAGCTCTTTGGCAAGGAAAGAGAGGAAAACTTTCTCGGATAAAGAAAACCTCGAACGAACAAGTCACAAGAAAGTAGAAGAAACCTCCCCCTCTCCGCAGAGAGTGGTTGGTCATGGGTCATGATACCAAAAACAAAATAAGTGCTTCGACAGCGAGCGCGACCCTGTGGCGCCACGGTTTGCAAAGTTTCGGAATCAGGGCGCACGCACATAGGTAGCCCTTAAATGGCCTGTTTCTTTTTTGTATGCTTAGAGTTCTAGCCAAGAAAGTCTGGTAGTTCATATTCGTACGGTTACGACGCCAGGGCGCCAGCAATGCCATCGGCTGCCGCGCGCAACCTCCGTAGCCGCCCCAAGCAAAAAAATAAGTAAAAATAAATGAAGTTTTAAGAAATATAAATATTTGGGCGCCTGCAGGTCGCGATCTTTCTCGAACAACATGTTAGTCGATCCGATCAGGCCTTGGACTCTGATTTGGCGACGCATCTGCCCCTGGCTAACACGAAACACCGTGAGACTCGAGGCGGCCGCATACTCTCTGGTAACATCACAGAAAGGATTTTGTCTTCCTACCACTGCCTCCTCCTCCTCTCCTCCTCTCTTTCCGAACTTTTTATTTATTTTTATTTTTTATGACCTTTTTTCTCAGGCGTTCAGACTTCCGATTCCGCGTGCGGCGGGGAAGAACGCGGTCGGCGTAATTTCCGCTGATTTTGCTAGTCTAAATGTATTCGTAACCTCTGGTGATTACCAAGAACATCGACATGGTTCCGCATTTTGCGGATGCGGTTCGGATACGGATACACATAATGTAAAAAGTTTGCGGATACGGTTCGGATGCGGATACAAAGTCTGTGGATGCGGATCGGATGCGGATACTCAAACTGTTATCCGCGCAGGGCTCTACTCATGAGGGCCCTCATTCACTCTCACTCACCCTCATTTCGCCAGCGGAGGTGAGGGTGAGTGAGTTTCTGAACCAGGAAAATTCATTAGTGTGAGTGTGAGTGAGGGCCGTGAGGGTTGTGAGGGTTGTGGAGGACCCTGAGCGCGTGAGGGCCGTGAGGGCGGTGAGTGTGAAGGGCGTGAGGGCCATGAGTGCGTGAGGGGTGTGAGGGCCATGAGTGCGTGAGGGCGGTGAGTGGCGTGAGGGCCACGAGTGCGTGAGGGGAGTGAGGGCCATGATCGAGTGCGTGATGGGCGTGAGGGCGGTGAGTGGCGTGAGGGCGGTGAGTGCGTGAGGAGTGTGAGGGCCATGAGTGCGTGAGGGCCGTGAGGGCGGTGTGTGTGTGAGTGGCATGAGTGCGTGAGGGGTGTGAGGGTGGTGAGAGCGTGAGGGGTGTGAGGTCCCCTTCAGACGGAGCAACTTTCTCATCAATTTTGGTGTTGCTGGCGTATGTCACTAACCAAATATTCCGTGCAAGACAAAGAAGAACTTTACACCAGTCATGCAGGAAAACATCCCATTGGCCCCGAGGGACGTGCATTCGCTGTTCTGCTGTTCCATCTCAGGGGAGCACGCTCAAGACGAATGCTGAGGAAATCAAAAACGCCGAGCAGTCTTCGACAGAGCCGACAGCAAGTAGGACGAAATCGAGAGTATCACGTGCTTCGTCAAAGTGTTGGCTCTAACGCTGTCTCGTTCTCCCGCCTTGATCTCCTGTTCTGTTTCCTGGCACCGGCACAACTTAGACAGAGTGGAGCTTCCAGACATGAGAACTACCTTTCCTTTCACCGGACAAGCGGTGAGCGAGAATACTACAATATATATACAGGGTGCTTCACGAAAGGTGGACAAATTCGATATTGCGAAAACTACGCGTCGCACCAAAAAAGGCTTTTGTCGTTTTAGTCCTGGGCCCGGGGCCTATTTAGGAAAATTATTAAAGCCCGAGATAATTAGAATGTTAATTATTTTTGCGTAATTAACTTTTTTTAATATTGGCTTTAAGGGCATGGTTTTAATTAGAAAATTGCTCAGCGTCATCGAAAACCACTAAATCAACAAATTGCAGAACGATAGAAGGCACGCGAAGCATTTTACGACTTTCTGAAAAACCGGACAAATTCGACGGGTTTTTAAGTTTCGATTTGTTATCGGAGCGCATCTCAGCCCCGGCGGCACCGCGACCCGTGGAGAGATAGTGCAACCAGCCTCTGCTGCGTCGCCCGATGACAGCGCAGCAGAGGTTGGGTGCACTATCTCTCCACAGGGCGCGGTGCGGCCGGGTTTTTTGAGAAAATCGATTTTAAATTTGGTACTTTTTGGTTTTCGCAAAACATTAACGTAAACGTCCCGCAAAGGATATTTAATACAGGTAAATTATTTTATAATATCTATAAAGAGCGTGTTTTGGGCTCTCCATAGACATAAAAAATATTGATGTAACCCAAGTAGATCGCCAGTGTTTAATTGTCAAAGTTCGTCAACAATTGACCGAGGGGGCGTTTTTGACATTTTTACAGAAAAAAGCAAAACGCCTAAAATTATTTCATGGTATTAGAGCCTTTTTACCTGTGCCCACAGAGTGCTTGAAAAAAGTTAATATAATGTGGACTGAAAATCCACGACGGGAGATCGAGCGAAACGTCCGACCCACGACGGATGTGAAAAACACTGCTTTCCGCCGCGGCCTCTTTTAAAAATCGTAAGTCGAGAACAAAAATCCGACGGACTTGCCGTTTGTGGCTACTGCGTTTTTAGAGACGACGCCATAACATATATTTTTTTCAGCGAAATTAAAAATTCGACCCTTTTTGCCTGCACGATTTGAGATGAAACCACCCATATATATATTGTTAGGATGGAACCTTTACTATCCCGTTTCAATCCTCGAACCTCTCTGCCCGTTCCCACGGTCCGTCGTCGTCGTCTTTACCCTCCCGTATTCGTCCCCTCGCGGCCATCTACGGGGCACGTGCGCCTTCGCCAGACACTCCTCAGCAATATATATATATACATATATATCTCCCAGATTGTTTACCACGGTATATCACAAAATCCAAATACCTCAAGAGAGGAGGAAGAGGAAAGGAGGCGAAAAGCACGAGAGGAGGAGAGGAGGAGGAAGGGAGGAGGAGAGGGTACGGATGAGGAAGAAGGGCATACCCTCCCTACTTCCTCTTCGAGAGCTTCGCTTTAATTCGGCATTACAGGGAGTTGTAAACGTCTTTCATTTTTTTCTCCAGCCAGACAGCGTTAGCGACAATCCATAATCCATACGACAGGAAGATCGTGGCCCTGGACGTTGGCCTAGACCGGCCATTTACGCTAGGGGAGCTCGAGTGGGCCCTCCACAATGGTAAGTCCCGCGCTGCAACAAAACCGGATCGGGTCACAATGACCATGCTGAAGAACCTTCCAGAGACAACCAAACTTCAATTACTTGAGCTGATGAACCATGTGTGGGTCACAGGAATGCTACCCGAGCACTGGAAATACTCTATAGTCATCCCCATACCGAAGCCCGGCAAGGACAAGGACACACTGAGCAACTATCGGCTCATCTCTCTCACGTCTTGTGCGTGCAAAGTTATGGAGCGGATGGTCCTGTCACGAATCGAATGACACCTCGAAGCGACGGGAGCCTTCCACCCGGCGCAAACGGGATTCCGATCATGCCTTAGCACTCAAGAGAGCCTCACACTCACCTCCGATGACGTAATCCTTAATGTGGTGCACCGGTCGAAGTTCCGAACCGTCGTGGCAATCGACGTGAAAAAGGCGTTCGATTCTGTGCCCCACTCCGAAAACATTGGAGAAGCCCGTCAACTAGGCATTGCGGGGCGGTCTCTCAACTTTATCAAGAACTTCTTGGCTGGGCGAACCTTTTCAGTCCTCTGAGGCCAGCATGACAGCCAGCCCAAGCCGAACCTAGTGGGTGTCGCGCGCAGGAATCGGTACTTTCGCCCACCTTGTTCAACCTGGCCATGGCAGATCTACCTCATGAACTTAGCGAGATCCTGGGTCTTAGAATCACCGTCTACGCAGACGATGTGTCAATTCGTACCTGCATGGAAGATCTAAAGGCGCAGCAAGTGGTACTACAAGCTGGACTCGACACAATCGAAGCCCACGTGTCCCGAGTGGGGATACACGCTGCACCAGAAAAGACAAACTATAGAGTCGTCACCTCGCCTCGCCTATACAACCGAGGCTACGCATAAAACCTCAACCTCATACGTATCAGAACACGCATTCAGCCATCGACGTCGGTCAAGATCCTCGGTGTTACGATCGAGTCGAACGGCAAGGGCGACATCTGGTTGCGCAACACCCTCAAGCAAGTAAGGTCTGCGCTAAATGTGATCCGTATAGGATTTGCAGCGCACGCGGAAGAACAACTCAAGCCGTCGCCAAGCGAATGGTCAAGGCCTTCGTAGTGTCCCGTGTACGCTAGGGGACCAATCATTACAAGGTTACGGTGCGGCAGTGGAAACGGCTTGAAGCCCTCAACAATCAGGCAATGAGGGTCGTTGCGGGCCTACCCCGCTTCACCACTCTCACGAAGCTGAAGCAGTACGCGCAGCTCAATCAAATCTAAGACGTCGTGCACGCTAGGAAGGGTGCGCACGAAGCTGGTCTCTGGAAAACACCGGGCAGGGCCATCCAGAGACTTCGCGAGGTCACACCGCCACATCTTCCCGAACTATCGAAATCGATTCCACCATGGGAGGTTTAAGCGAATATGCTAGGGCGCGGTGGTATTAACGCGTAAGAACAGCCTCCCCCGCCTCGACCGGATGATACAATCGGAACCCAACCAGCTCGACTTCGAACCTCGTCCATTATTTACATTCCTCTCAGCCAAGTCAAAGCGTGCTGCCAAAACCTTCTTCATCGTCAGAACTTCCGGAGATGTCATAATCGTCAGAAGCTTCGTCAGCTTCGTCGACATCCTTACAAATTCGAAATATCTCACTCACATCGTGGCAAAATAGCGAGAACTAGAAACGAAAGAAGGTGGAGACGGGTGAAGCGACATTTGTTATAGCATGACCTTTTGATGATTAGTGGTACAAAATGAGGAATGTTATCCTATTATTTGAAGACACCTAATCAAATATTTCATAGGTTAATTGGTGGATTGTAAAGGGTGATATAATCGTAGAAGTATAGCGAAATTTTGGATAATGGGATATGCGTTTTAGGCACACATTTTAGAGAGGCCTTTGATCCGATAAAGCACAATATTTTGATTTATAAATGACCGTTTTACGGAATTCGAAGCGTTGCACTAGATTTGGTTCGAAATTATCTATCTGGTCGGTCAGTACACTTGCCTGAATGGTTGCCGGTCCAATCTACAAAATCGCATATGGTGTTCGCTAAAATTTAGTCTTGGTCCGCTGTTTTTTTTTCTTCTATATATCAACGATATTGGGTCATTCCATGTCAAACGTCCTAGACGTTGCGCTCGACCCCTTCAGATTAAAAAAAATCATGGCCTTTTCCCGCAATGTCTGTAGCCATGCCCTGAAATATTTTTGGCGAAAAATTATTTTTGATGACGTGAGCGCGGTTTTAGTTTTTGAAAACAGCGTGAAACTAGGCATCACTCAATAATTGATGAAAAATCAGCTTTTTAGTGAAACACCTAAAACTATTTTTTCTTAAATCTGCACGGCTTTCGACTTAGAATGTGGTTGGGCTTGTAAAGTTTTGTTTAATTTAAATATTAAAAAAAACTTAAAAAGCTTTTGAAATTTTAACGTTTTTGTTATTTTAATAAAAATATCTAATTGCTCCCGCGACCTAATGGAACTTCTTACCGGCTTCCCTGCAGGTATATAATCCATAAAAAAATGTTTAAAACCGCTCAAATAAATATCTCGCAGTAAACAAAAATCATGAAGTTGCCAAAAAGTGCGTTTTGATGCATAAACAGCTGTTTATTTCACCACTGAGGTGGTCCAAGTAAAAATACAAAATATGGTGGGTTTGGAAGAAATATCGATAATCTTTTGATTCTGAAAGTTTAATCAGAGGAATTTTCGTTTAAAGCGAGAAAACAATTTTTGAAGTTGAACTCTCACAACACAACCCGGCGTCGCTTCTTAACGCCTCTTCGCCGCACAGCACGCCACCTGCGACGATAGCTGACACGATTAGGTCCAAAAAAAGAACGGAGTTTTCTGCCGCTTCCCCTTTTCCGTCCTTGCGGCTGCAAGGGAAGAAACGGCGGGTATCGTGTAATATTCGGAGGTGCCGCCAGCGCGTAGCACTAGCAAACCCGTTGTGCCCTTTGTACCCAAGGGCGGCTCGAAACGCGATGCCTAAACGACGGGCGGCATCAAGTGACCAGGACTTCTCCATGCCATGCCAAAGACCACCTCCGACTCATAAAATGAAATTGATGGCGCTTCACCGTAACGTTTTGTGCTGCCTCTCTAACATATTTTTTGTCGAAAAACAAATTTTATGGGGGGATGGCGGTTTGAACTATTTAAAGGGGGTAAAACTACGAGTCATTCAATAATTGATAAAAAGTAAGATTTTTTTACGAAACACTGGAATATTTTTGCCTAAAATCCATACGGTATTTCGATTGCTAGGTAATAAGAATCATGGTCATGGAATTTGGTATGCTGAAGCAGTTTTAAAAATAAAGAATATATGGGCATTTGAGCATATTTTTAGTTTCGCTACAAACTATGGCTTTGCTGCTCATGCGACTGTAAATACTCTTATTGACATCCCTGTAGGTATACTGTACACAAAAAAGGTTTCAGGCCGTACAACTAAATATCTTGCAAAAAAAAAAAAAAAACTAAATTTGCGCAGAATTGCGTTTTGCCGTTCAAAGAGCCGTCAATTCTGCCTTGAAGTGGCCCAAATAAAAATACGTAACATGGTGACTTCTACAAAAAAGTTTATAACCTTTTGTTCTTGAAAGTTTAATTAAAGTAATTTTGTTCTAAAGAGGAAAAAAAAACATTTTGAAGTTGAACTTTCGCGCCGCAACCTGGAGTAGTTCCTTGCGCCTCTTCCCTGCACAGCACGCCACCGTCGAGCCCGGCAAAGCGTGCGACGGTGTCACGGTGTGCGCACGCAGGTAGAAAGCAGGACCTCGAGTTGTCGGGTATATCTTGGTGGGAAGAGTCTTTTTTCTACTCTTGTTGCTTTATGGCTTTTCCTATTTTGACCTTTTTGCGCGGCTGTGTCCTCCTGTGGACTTCCACTGTCTTGATATCAGCACATGCTTAGCGCTGCCAGGTAAGAGCATCCACTAGTAAGCTGGCTGTTATTTACGTACACA
The DNA here is from genome assembly GCA_037355805.1 of Ixodes ricinus. Lineage (NCBI taxonomy): Eukaryota > Metazoa > Arthropoda > Arachnida > Ixodida > Ixodidae > Ixodes > Ixodes ricinus. The sequence continues at coordinate 3,440 of JAZHYW010026362.1, read as the reverse complement.
TCACAATCACTCTCTCTTCTTGACGTCAGGACAGATGTAGACAGCAACACAAAAGCCCCGCGAACGGGCAATTTCATACGATGAGGCGATGTGGTGTTAACGAGTGCGCGCAGTTGGAGGCTCACGCCTCGTTTGTGTTAAATCGGCTTTGAAACGGCAAATTCTTGCGTCGCTGAATAGTTCCGCTTTTCACCGCAGTATGCGTGGCAGCTAGATTTCGCGGCGATGTTATCGCGTTTCCCTTTTGGGAGAAGTCCGGCGTCATCTGATGCCGCCCGTATTAGGCATCGCGTTTCGAGCCGCCCTCGGGTACAAAGGGCACAACGGGCCTGTTATTGCTACGCGCTGGCAGCACCTCCGAATATTACACAATACCAGCCGTTTCTTCTTTTGCAGCCGGAAAGGCGGACAAGGGGAAGCGGCAGAAAACTCCGTTCTTTCTTTGGAGCTAATCGTGTCAGCTATCGTCGCAGGTGGCGTGCTGTGCGGCGAAGAGGCGTTAAGAAGCGACGCCGGGTTGTGGTGCGAGAGTTCAAATTTAAAAATTGTTTTCTCGCTTTAAACAAAATTACTCTGATTGAACTTTCAGAATCAAAAGATTATCGATTGTTCTTCCAAACCCACCATATTTTGTATTTTTACTTAGACCACCTCAGGGTGAAATAAACGGCTGTTTCGCGTCAAAACGCACTTTTTGGCCACTTTAGGATTTTTGTTTACTGCGAGATATTTAATTGAGCGGCTTTAAACACTTTTTATAGATTATATACCTGCAGGGCAGCCGGTAAGAAGTCCTATTAAGTCCCGGGAACAATTAGATATTTTTTGATAAAACAACAAAATGTTAAAATTTTTGAAGTTTTTTTGTTTGTTAAAAATATTCAAATTAAACAAATCTTTACAAGCCTAACCACATTGTAAGTCGAAAGCCGTGCAAATTTAAGAAAAAAAATATTGGTGGGTGTTTCACTAAAAAGCTGATTTTTCATCAATTATTGAGTAATGCCTAGTTTCAAGTTAAAAAGCCAGCGCTCACGTAATCAAAACATTTTTTTCGCCAAAAATATTTCAGGTCATGGCTACGGACATTGCGGCAAAAGGCCATGAATTTTTTTTAGAAATCGGAAGGGGTCGAGCGCAACGTCTGGGACATTTGACATGGAATGACCCTATTGTATGTATACCTCGAACTCGCGATATAACTTTGTATGTCAATGATACAAGCGTGTCATTTTTTTTCTGGAAAAAAAGTTGCGTAATCTTGAAACAATCGGAAACACACGATTAAATGTGTTATCATCGTGGCTGGATCCAAATCAGCTTGAACTAAATGTTAATAAAAACAAGATTTGTAATTTTTAAGCCGCAAGGTATGCCCATAACTATGATATTCATCTAAAAATCGAAATGCGCGATTGAACGCCTTTTTGCCTATGAAATTTTAGGAGTCTTTAAACACCTCATATAATTTGTACGAACATCTCCCGATCTATCGGCTTTTATATATAAAATCAGATTCCTGGTTCTCAACTGGTTAAAGCGCCCGCTATATTATGCTTTGTTGAGTTCTAAACTACGTTACTGTTTACTAGTTTGGGGTACAACAAACTGAGACAAGGTTGGAAAGGTTATTGATTTTTTCTAGGAAAGGACAGTACGTTCATACTAAAAAAAACGCAAAAAAGTCAGGAAAAAAGACGAAGAAGCACACAGGACAGGCGCTTACTGGCAACCAAAGTTTATTGAACACTTGCAACTTTGCTATCGCTGTGCACGCGCGTAATCTCATCTGAACAGAAACCCGGCGTACCGTCAAATCAGTAGATACACTCTTAGAAATGGGGGGTGCACACCCCTTGTGCCATATGCAACACCTCAAAACAACAATTCAACGTTCGGTCCACAGACGTCAAACCGACGATACCAACTTTCACGAGCGGATTGATAGTCGATCGATAGAACTTATTAAAATAGCTAATGTACGCATTAAAGGTTACAGTAAGACATTCAAGGTTTTTCTGGCCCTGCTGTAAAAGCTTAGTGTTTTTCTTTTTAGTCTTTTAACACGCGCATCAAGTATTTAGTACGTTATATCCAACAGCTATGAAGCCGCACGTAAAAGTTGGTATCGCCAGTTCGAGGTCAGTAAACTGAACGTCCAAATGCAGTTTTGGGGTGTTACATATGGAACAAGGGGAGTACCCTTTACATCCTTTACTTCTAAGTGTGTATAGCCCACCCACCGCCCGCCTTTGTCGCAAGCATGTAATTTTCCCGCCTCCAGCAGCTCTCTTTCTATCCTTTTTTTGTTGCGTCCCTCCACCTGCGCACAGTCCAACAAAAGAAGGTTAGAAAGAGAGTTGCTGGAGGCGGCAGAAATACATGCTTGCGACAAAGACGCTTTCATTAGCGTTGCATCGGTGTACATGCAGCCCAAAGAGCACAGCCTCATTAACACTAACCAGCTTGCAAATATTAACACGGCGCGTTTTCCTTTTCTCGTCCGGGCTCTGCGGCGGGGTAGTGTAGATGTTTTGCTCTTTGAACGGGCGGTGGGTGGTCTATATCTACTGATTTGAAGGTACACCGGGTTTCTGTTGAGATGAGATTACGTGCACAGCGATATCAAAGTCGGAAGCGTTCGAGAAACTTTGCCAGTTAGCACTTATCCTGTGTGCTTCTTCGTCTTTTTGTCCCGTCTTTTTTTGCGCTATGTTTAATATGAAGCTAAAGTTGAGGCTTGGGCGAGTTGGTACATACTTCGGAATGCTGCGTCCGTGTCATTCTTTGTCTGGTCCTCGTCTTCTCGCGCTGTTTTTAATTCTTTAATATGAATATCAATTATCAACTTGCCCAGCAGACCAAGCTTTTGGCACTATGTTATTGTGAAAAAGCATAAGCGTTTGGCTCATTCAACCCTTAATTTTTTTAAACAGCATTTGTTTTGCGTAGTGCAGTTATTTGAACTAAATCTTTCAATTCATATTTTAATGAGATTAAACCTGACGAATCGGCATTTTTTGACACATACCTTCCTAGAAACACTTACAGAAATTGACATACTTACTACCAGCTATATTAAAGAAACATCCAAACATTCAATAAATGATCCGACACTCTAGGTCTTAATAAACAGGTGTAATAATGTAATCAAAACGCAACGAAATAAATACTGCGACATCTATTTTGTGCAATCAATAAGCAGTCATGTTTTGGTAATATGTACGCGTCCGTTTCCAGAAAAATCACCCATAGTGTAAGTCGTCCATAAATACGAATCAGGGACAAAACACACGCATCAAAAAAGCGTAGAAAGCAGTACTCCTTCCCCTCTTCTCCAACCCAAGCAGTTTAAAAGGGAAACGAGTAACTCATATCCAGACCCTATTTTGGGTGTTCCAGACGTCTCTTTCTCTTTCTCTTTCTCTCTCCCCCCCCCT